>CAUZXS010006542.1:137500-166157 GCA_963585895.1 Sepioteuthis lessoniana
ACGCACTGTGTGTGTATGAGTGTGTATGCGTGTATGTATGTTTACTAATACCCACTGCAGAGGCAGAATATGAGGCCAGGTCAGTTATTTAAGCGCAGTTTAAGAAAACAAAAATTGGCGCCTCGTTATATATATATATATAGATATATATATTGTCATCCACAGACAAACTGTTTCCTTGTATCTCAAATTCAGTGTAGCTTGACACACGAGAGCGAAACCCAGCAGACTTTACGCCAGTCAAATATCTTACTTCAGAGCTATCGTCATTCTCAGCGTAAACGAAGGAATTTTTTGCATATATACTTTAAGATATAAGCTATCGGCTATCAAAGTGCATGAAACTGTAAATATTACAAAATATTTGATTATCCTGGAAGATTTCGATAATTACGTTGGACAGTGTGTGAACAGTCTGATGCCGTCACGTGTTTTTATTTCTTCCTATCATGCCTCTCGTATTTATGGTACAATTCGAAGTCCTCTAACAAAATTTGCTTGAAAGCTGACAAATTTGTGAAACATGAAGATGACGGTGATACCCCCTCATAGTTGGAGCCCTTAGAATGGACTAAACAGCCTGGAAAAGAGACTGGGGAACTCGATACCATCAAGACCAAAGCACCGTTAAAATCAGGTAGACAATCTGAAGAGTTCTGGGAACCCGAGAAGACTTGCTCTCACTCGGACTTCAGTGACAAACCACCAATTAAAGCCAGTGGAAAAAAAAAGCGTACAAGAAGTCAAGTAACAGTCATGAGGAATATTCTGATTACAATTCTTTTTTTCAGTTTTCAGGCGAAGTAGGGGTTATTCACATGAAATTAGTAGGACATAGTTTGGAAGGAGAAACATTAAGGAAATTGCATGGCTTTGAACATCTGTTTATAGCAAAATAAAAATAATACCATTGGGATTAATTGTGTTTAAGTAAACATTAATAATATTTAAGAGGATAGCAAGTGTAGATTCTGTAGTGATTAAGATGAAACAATTAATCACACCATTTGCAAACTGACACAAAAGGAATAGAAGAGTAGGTATAACTTTGTAGGAAAGATTCATCACTGAGAACAGTGCAAGAATCTAAAATTGCATCATTCTAACAAACGGTAAATGTACAACTAGAATCTACCGTAGCAAAGGAAATGCATTAACGTCTTTCAGACTCAATATACAGGGAACCCATGTGACTGCTAATAACTTTATCAATAATAATATTGTTTTTTGGGGGGGGCTTTTTTTCAGATTTGAAAATAGTATGCTATAACAACAATTAAACCTCGATTACAATGTCTTGAACAAGAGAGGAAAGTTATTTTTCGTCATTATTTTTTTGGGAGACAAAATTATTCATAACTGTCTCAAAATAGATGCGACCCATAAATATGATAATTATTTATTACTGATACAAGAAACTAAAAATAAAAGTCTGCAAGTCCTGGAAGCAGATATTATAACAATTAAAAAATCACTGATTTGATGTCTCTTGTACCAAGGATACTTTTTTTACAGGACATGTTCCAAATGACTACCATTGTGCTTGTCTTAGTTATAAATCATTATCATATTAATGGGTTGAATCTATTTTGAGAAATCCAGGACAAGCGGATCACTAAATCCCGGTTAGAAGACAAGACCAATTTTTAATTAACAAAAAGAAAATGAATTATCATCAAGTGGATTTTATCCTTCCAATGGAGCAAAAATAAAAGAAAGTGTCGTTGGTTGGTTGGGGTTTCATGGTATATCAACCTTTCTAAGTTATTTAACGCCATAAAAGACAGTGAAAAGTCAAACAAATTCATGGACTTTGCTTGAAAGCTGACAAATTTGTGAAATCATAGTTGGAGCCCTTAGAACGGACTAAACAGCCTGGAAAAGAGACTTGGGAGTTCGAAACCATCAAGACTAAACCACTGTCAAAATCAGCTTGGCAATTTGAAGAATTCTAGGAACCTGAGGAGACTTGCTCTCACTCAGACTTCAGTGATAAACCACCAGTTAAAGCCAGTGTAAAAAAAAAACTTACAAGGTGTCATGTAACAACATTATTAGAATGATTTAAAAGTGATTAGACCCAAGAGAATAGCACGTGTAGACTACGTATAACAAATGCAGCAAACAGGCAGATAGAGCGAGACAGAGAAACAGAGAGAGAGTGAAAGGGAGAGAGAGAGAGAGAGAGAGCAGAAGTGTGAGCACGATTGATTGGGGAAGGTGACCAAATGGGAATTGTGCAAGTGGCTAGTATTGTCGATTAGACTGAAATTTGACTATATATTCAAATGAATAAACCAGAAATTGTCCTAGAAAAAAAGCACACAATTCTTTTGGACGAGGAAATAAAAAAAGACCACCCCATCTAATGTGTCGGCAAGTTTTGCATTGCTGGTTCTTAACGTAAGTTGCCGTCGACAAAGATGAGACAAAGAGATGACTAAGAGTTCATGGAAAAGGAAAAAGTCAGATACGAGGTTCAAATATAAATACCTGTGTATTTCACTATTTTTCTTGATCGTTCTAAAATTAGTAAGAAATGGAGTGGTTTGTTTGCTTGTTTGTTTGTTTCTGTTTTATAGCATATCAACCTTTGTGTGTTATTTAATGGCAAATCCATTTTTATACAAATAAACAATTCTGTTTCAAATAGTTCAGTTTAGCACAAGTACACATTTCAGTTGTCAAAACATTTCTATTTCAATCAATTCAGTTTAGTCAAACGGTTCTAATTCAAACAATTCAGTTTAATATAAGTATAGTTTTTGTTTACACAAAGTTAAATGTCAAAACAGTTCTCTTTCGAACAATTCAGTTTAGCATACAAAAAACTTCCATTTGAAAAAAAATTCAGTTTAGCATAAGTGTGTAGTTTAAATGTCAAAACAGTTCTATTTCAAGCAGTTTAGTTTACCATAAGAGTGCAATTTAGTCCTATTTAACCCATAGATAGGACCCTATCAGGTGCTACCAGTCCGGGCCTGAGTTAGCCTGGGAGTGATGACAATGAAGGGGTACTCCGCATTCCCCAAAGCTCCAGTATTACTGAAACCTCACCATCAGATTGTTTAGTGTTATATCCAGGACACTCGTTGAGGGAGTCTTCTTCTGCGGGGAAACACTTGGTGCATTCTACATCCCCAGCTAACTTGTCAATAGTATTTTTGAATCAATGACGAAATTGCTAGTACTTTTATAAATCGTAGTAGTTAGGGATATCTCGCTAACACCGAAATTTAAAACCTTTACTTGTCTTCTACTGGTCACTGACTTGCGATCCCTTTTTTAAAATTGTCAACTCTCTTTTGACCGTTTTTCCACTTCAAGACATCTCACAGTTGGTCCTTTCTTTTCAGTCATAAAGACGGTCACAACTTTCACCAGATGTAAAAAGGCTGCTATCACATTTTACTGTGATGGCATGATTTGCGGAACGGTCAACGTCGTAGGCAATGAAATCAACGACCCGAGTTCAAATCCTGGAGTGGCTACATGAGTTTTGCTTCGTGCAAATCCTAATTACCAACCCCTCTGATCGGGCAGGATATGACACAAGGTCAATTTTTAAGCAGAGTTTTCCTTCTCCTAAACTAGTTACCTCACCAAGGCTGAAGAAACCAGTCTACCCTACTATTTACCCATAGCTGGAGGGAGAATAATTGGATTCATACTTTTCCCAAAGGTATTAGTGCTATGTGAAATGCTATCAGTCTCGTCCAGGATTTGAACTCGTGTCGCCGTGTCCATTTCCTACGACGACGACCATTACATCACGGGCACCTGTACATTTGCTTCGTGCAAATGCTCTTTGGAAATCCACCTGTTTTCCATCAGTCATACGTAAATAATTTGACAAGCTTGGTTCTAAAGCAGCGGTTCCGTTTTTGGTTTGGTTTTGTTTGGTTTTATGGTATATCAACCATTGTAGGTTATCTAAAGCCAAATCCATTTTAATACATATAAACAGTTCTGTTTCAAATAATTCAGTTTAGTAAAAGTGCACAGTTTAATTCTATTTGACCAATAGATAAGACCATATCAGGTGCTACCATTCTGGGTCAGAGTGGACCTCAGAGTGATAGCAATAAAGGGGTACTCTGCATTCTCTAAAGCTTCAGCATTACAGGAGTCTCACCATCAGATTGTTTAGTGTCATATCTAGGACACTCTTTGGGGGAGTCACTCATCCGCAGAGTGCAGTCGGTGTATTATGCAGCTCCAGCTGACTGGGCCAACCTTGGTAAGGTAACCAGTCTGAGAGGAAGAAATCTCCATATTCAAATCATCTGCACTTCGCTTAAAAACTGACAGAAGAGTTGGGTCAATAAATATTACGTTAGAAGAGGAGTTTGAGGTTTCAGTAGATCACAGACATGGAATAAATGAAAGTCAAAAATTCGAGAAATACTAAGACCTTTCCAGTAGGCTGAACAAAGTCGAAGAATATGAAGGTGATAGTTAAGTCACTTAGAGCAATCCCCTGCAAAAGAGACTATGGTAACTAGAAATCCAAGGAAGATTTGAGACTGCACACACAACAGTTGTCCTGGGATCAGCAAGAGTACTGATATGAGTTCTGGATGGCTGCGGAAACTTGCTGTTTCTCGAGCTCCAGAAAAAATCCCTAATGCCTAATGGTTTGAAAAACTCGTAAAGAACATTCATAATATTTTCAGTTCATAGATTTCGTCTCATTTGCGTCTGTTACGGTACGTTTTCAGTTCAAATATATAAAGGTTGTCTTTTTTTTTCTTTCTTTCGACGATATTATGAAGTTTTTTCACTCTTTAGGCGTTTGCCTCGCATTAGACACTCTTTTCTTATCTCCTCTCTCTCTCCCTCCCTCTCTCCCTCTCTCTCTCTCTCTCTCTCTCTCTCTCTCTCTTCTGGGATGTGCTGGAGTGCAGTTTGTGATCTGAAAGGGGATGGAAGGGAAGGTGGTAAGCGTACGATGGCATTAAAGCTGAACAAACCCTATTGAGGCCATCACACCTGTGAAGAGGTGACTGCTGTACGCCCGGCTTAGCAACAGAACCAATGTAGAGGGTGTCGTTCACCTGATGTTAATTTTCTGCTTCTGTGCTTCCCAAGTTGGCAAAAACGAAAAGAAAAAAACTGCAGTGATTTTTTGAAAATAGCCGATCCTTTTTCTTTCTTAATTTTCTTTTCTTTTTTTTTTTTTGCATTCTGTCTTTCATACTTTTTCCTTTCTTTCTTTCTTTCTTTCTTTCTTTCTTTCTTTTCATTCTTTGCCACTTACTTTTTCTTTATTTTCCATTTCTTTTTTTGTTCTTCAGTTTTACTTAGTTTTTTTTTTTTTTTTTTTACTTAGTCGGTCATTTTCTTTCTTTACTTTTTGAATCATTCTTTCTTCATGCTTTATCTAATTCATTCTAATTTTCCCTTTTCTTTCTTTCTTTCTTTTTTTCTTTTTCATAAATCTCAAAACTGTCTGTTTTTCTTCTTTGATATATATTTTCCTTTTTGGTTTCTCCTCTTTCCATATTTCCAATTTTCTTCCTTTTTCACTTAGTGCATTTTTTGTTGTCATCTTCTTTCTTTTTCTGTTTTTCTTTATTTTCTTTGTTTCTTACGATTTGACATCTCTTTTTCTTTTTTGTTTTTGTTTTGCTAATTCTTTGCTTGTAAACTGTATTTTTTCTTTCTAATTTATTTCATTCTTTCCTGTCGGTTTTTCCTTCGTTCTTTGTTTCTCTCTTTACCCCTTTTCTTTCTAACTTACCTCTTTCATTTTATTTCATTTCTATTTTTTTTCTTCGTTCCGTTTCTTTTTCTATTCCCTATCTTATTTACTTTATTGATATATTTCCTTTTTGTTTTTCATTCGTTCTGTATTACTCTCGTTTATTCTTTCTTTCTGACTTACTTCATTTTTTTATTTCATTTTTTCTTTTCCTTTCTTTCTCTGATTCTCCCATTTTTCTTTCCTTGTCTTCATTTTTGTTTTTTCTACGCTCTACGCTTTTTCCTTCCTTTCTATCGTAGTTTCTTTCTTTCTTTCTTTCTTTCAGACCTTTCGTTCATTTCTACTTTTTTTGTCCTTGCCTTTCTATATTAGTTAATTTTTCTTTCTTTCTTTCTTTCTTTCTTTCTTTCTGCTCTTTTTGGTCCTTGCCTTTCTATATTAGTTAATTTTTCTTTCTTTCTTTCTTTCTTTCGTTCTGGTTTTTGGTCCTTGCCTTTCTATATTAGTTAATTTTTCTTTCTTTCTTTCTTTTTTTCTTTCCGCTTTTTTTTTTTTTTGTCCTTGCCTTTCTATATTAGTTACTTTTTCTTTCTTTCTTTCTTTCTTTCTTTCTTTCTTTCTTTCTTTTTTTCTTTCGTTCATTTCTGTTTTTTTTGGTCCTTGCCTTTCTATATTAGTTAATTTTTCTTTCTTTCTTTCTTTTTTTCTTTCCGCTTTTTTTTTTCTTTGTCCTTGCCTTTCTATATTAGTTACTTTTTCTTTCTTTCTTTCTTTCTTTCTTTCTTTCTTTCTTTCTTAATCTTTTTTTTTTCATTTCTGTATTTCCTTGGTTTTCAGTTAATCTCTTTTATCTTTTATATGTTTTTCTTCTAGTCATTCTCTTTCATTCATTTTCGTTTTAGTTCTTCCTGAATTTCTCGTTTCAATTCATTTTTTTTTTAAATTTTACCTGATTTATTTTTTGCTTACTTCTCATTTGAATTATTCATTCTTTCATCCTTTTTATCATATTTCAATTTTTTTTTCTCAATCCTTCCTTTTGATATTTTAATATCTAATTTCTTTCTATCTTATCTTCTTTCTCTGTTTATTTCTTTTTAATTAGGTTTTCTCTTACATGCTTTATTTTTTCATTCTTTTCTTTTTATCTCTTATTGTATTAATTATTAGTTTTTTTTTTTTGTTTCATAAACTTTTTCTCCGTCTTTTACCTAGTTCTCTATTTTCCATTCCTCATTTTAATTTCGTACATCAATTCTAAATTCCTTTTTTCTTTCTTGTAATTCTTTCTGCAATTTTATCTTCTTTCGCCTATCTTTTTGCTTCCGTTTTATTTGTTTCTTTGTTATTGTTTCTTTATTTTTTTTTTCGTTGAATCACGTTCTTATTCTTAATTTTTATTTTGCATTACTTCATTCATTCTATTTTTATTTTCTGTCAAAAACTTTTTATTTATGTAATGTAATTATGTTTCTTCTTCTTCTTCTTCTTCTTCTTCTTCTTCTTCTTCTTCTTCTTCTTCTTCTTCTTCTTCTTCTTTATTTACAGAGTAAGCTTCCATTCTTTTTTCATTCTTTTTTTTCTTTTTTTCTTCTTCTTTCCCTAGAAAGCGTACATTCTCCTTTCATTCTTCATTTTCTTTTTTTCTTAGTTTCATTGTTTTCTTTTCTTCTTTCTTTCACTTTACTTGTATACATTTCATTTCTCTTTCATTTAGTCAAGCTCTCTCTTACTATCGTCATTCTTTTTCCTTTATTCTTTTCACACCTTACTAAATATCTCTCAGTATTCTTTATAGCCCAAAACTCATTCTTTTCCTTACCTCTATCTTTTTCTTCTCGTGTATAGATTTCATTCTTCTTTCATTAGATCAAACCCTTTCTTTCTAACATCATTATTTTTCCTTTTTTCTTTTCTTAAAAAATTTACTTCAGTTTTTTTTCTACCTTCATTCTTTTGCGTTCATTTTTCTTTCTCTTTCTTTCTACCGCTCATTTCTCTTCTTTATTTTCTTTCGCCACTAAGAGTTTATTTTTCTTTCATTCACTCACCTGTCAAACAGAATGAATTAGAAGATTTTTATACACCAACTACACAATCCAGGTGTTCATCAGATTTTTCGCAAATAAAAGGCGGACATTTTTTTTAAATTCTTTTCAATAAAAGACGAATAAAGGTTTATGTTAACTCGTGAAGACCCTCTCACCTACCAAATGTGTCATAAAGAGACAAGAAAAAATTTAAGAAAAACACACAAAAAAGAGTTCTTTACACTTATCAAATACCTGAGTCATATCAGGACAATTTTGAAGAAAAATATCAGAAACACCTATCGTCTTTTTCCTTTTCTCTTTCTCCTTCTACGTTTCCTTTTATGTTCTATTCTTTTTCTTCTTTTTTTGTCTTAGTTCTTTAAGTCTTCTTTTTCTTCTTTTCCTCACATTTTATGATATTTTTATAACTTTTTATTTCATCCTGTCCTTCAGGTCTGACGTAGAAATATATAGTTGTAATTTTCTTTTAAGGCAGGTTAGTCTATCTATCTATCTATCTATCTATCTATCTATCTATCTATCTATCCGTCTCTCCCGCTCTCCCTTTTTCTCTGTCTTTCTATGTCTCTTAGTCTGTTCATATTGCACTCAGAATATGTATATCTTTCAATCAATCTGTCCGTTCATATCTATCAGGGGAAAACGTGGCGTCGTGTCTTACGTCCTGGACTGCGATATCGTAGCAAGCGAGTTCAAACTCAAGTTAAAATATTGCATTAAATTTGGACTAATACTTTTGTTAAAAGCATGAACCGCCTAATCCCCGCTTTAATTGGAAGGAAAAGTGTGTTAATTCCCTCATCTCAGTCATTCCATATCTATCTATCTATCTATCACAGCTTGTTCTTATCTTTCACAATATGAATGTAAAAATACATGAACACATATAAAAAAGGGTAGAGTAATAACACGCGCGCACACTCACACACACTCTCACACGAATACGCACACACTCAGAGAGAGAGAGAGAGAGAGAGAGAGATTACCCTGTTTCTATACTCAAAAATATCAATTGGTATATAAGGGGTACGAATATATATATAAACATTTATATAATGAGAGAGAGAGAGAGAGAGAGAGAGAGAGAGAGAGAGAGAGAGATGAATAGTCAATCAATCGATACTATGGCTTACGAATAGATAAATAGATAGATACTAATAAGCTGAGATTACTCGATACAGAGATAAGGATATTACACACATTATATATATATATATATATATATATATATATATCATTGCCATGTCACTCTGATAACACGGAGTTCCTTGGTTCTTTCTCAATATCCGTCCCTACCATCTATTGCTCCTGGCTGGTTCTCTATACTGAATCCCCTATCCTACAGAGCTGATGTATGTAACTTCTCGCTGGACGGCCAACAATGGCGCCTACTTGTGTAGGAATCCATGAGAAAGTTGCATATGAATCCATTATTACTCTTTTAGTAATGCTCTTTGATGGTTTGTGAGATTGGGCGTTAGTGGCAATACAGCTGCTGTTTTGAGAGGTGCTATTCCCAGGATTTTTCCAAAACAGGAATTAGCATTCCTGTGTGGTTCCCATCTAGTTTTTTCTCCATTGGTTTAGTTAGAATCCACGTAGTGCATCCATTAAGTTGTATTGACAGAGCTCCAGTTGAGAAGGAATCACATTGAGAGATTTCCATATGATTTATAATCAGACAGTTGCAGTCCTCATCTTCTATAGACATATGTTGACATCACTTTATGTAGATGAGATATGGCTATCAAGGTATGTGAACTGGTCAACTAATTTAAGAGGTTTCACACTTGAAGTTGTAATGACTTCTTTATAACATACCAACTATGTTTTTTTTGCATTCACGCTGAGGCTAATGACCTCTTGTTGTTTGGTCCATTCTATGCAGAAGAAATTTGACATGGAAAGGCTAGTGTATTAGCAAGAAGTAGTTGATTATCTGCGTAGTCTGCATCTGTCATAGTTTCTATGGGATATTGTCTTCTTTTTGACTTTTCTTTTTTAGGGAGAAATCATTTTCTTTTAATAGATCAATTGATGTTTGAAGTATGTAATCTTGGCAGATTATAAGCTTATATGAAATTAATCTATCTCTTTGTAAGCTTCCGGGGTCAATGACGAAGCCGTCCATGTCGTCATTTGGTGAGCAACCCATTACTTTTGTCTTATAGTAAAAAAAAAAAAAAGTAAAGTAGGTGACCGTAATCGAGGGCGACCCGAAAGTTTCTTTTTCAATAGCTATTACTCCGAGGTGTTGAGGACGGTGCTACTCCTTTCCCGGTATTGCTCCAAATTACCCTTGATACGTAACTTATAATGCTGAGTGTTAAGCCAGGAGGTATCAAGTACTATTTTTTGAGTTTTTCGTATGACTCGATCTGGGATCGTTCGCGGTCTCCCGAACCATTAGCGCACACTATCCATTAGACCAAAAGGCCGAAGTATCATTATAGCGGTAAGTTTCTTTGGGGAGACCATATACTAGCAATATTTTCTCCATATTTCCTTTCTGTGTGATAGACAATAGCGTAGATATAAAAAAAATAGCTTTGCGATATTTTGGTAAAGTAAGGAGCCATTCTGCTGCTTTCGCGCGTTGTGAAGGTAACGAACAAATTTGGACTATCAGATGCCAAACTTGCCTGATACTCTCCGATTCTTTACTCTCCGATTCTATACAGTCTTAAAGTTCTCCAGCTATCTTGTAACAGCAACTTGTATTGCTGTGATTTTACGACGAACAAAAAAAATGAATTCGTCAGTTATCAGCAGCTGAAGAATAAAAAAAATTAAACCTTCAGGTATTCCAAGAGCAAGTAATATAAAGTATATAGATCTGGTAAGCCAGCCGGCTATGGAAAGTTACCAAGCAGTAACATGAGCATTTTCGAAAAATCCATATTGTTACATCTATGTTTAATTAGAGTGTTTCAAACAGGCTGCAAAATGCAAAGTAAACGCCGCCATGAGATTACCCAGTCGGCTGGGGCTGTAGAATACACCGACTGCTTCTTTGCAGAGGGGTAAGACCCTATAAAGACTGGCCTGGATATGACACTAAACAATCCAATGGAGAGGTTCCAGTAATACTGGAGCTTTGGGGAATGCGGAGTACTCCTTCATTGCCATCGCACCCCGGTCTTCTCTTGTCCGGAGTGGTAGTACCTGATTGTAGCCTATCTATAGTTCAAATAGAACTAAACTGTGTACTTATGTAAACTGAATTGCTTGAAATAGAACCGTTATGACATGTAAACTGCATACTTATGATAAACTGCATTGTTTGAAATAGAACTGTTTTTGACATTGAAACTATACTTACGTTAAATCGAATTGTTTGAAATGGAACTGTTTATACATATAAAAACGGATTTGGCATTAAATAACTTACAATGGTTGATATGCCATAAAACCAAACTAAACCAAACCGCCATGAGTGTAAATAATTATTTTGTAATTTGGCACCTCATTGAGCCACGTGACTTAATATGCTAACCGCATCATTGTCAAGTGACTTTAAAAAGAGAATTGAAAATTAATAGATGATTGTCACTTTGAAGCTTAGGGAACCAACGCCTATAAATGTTAAGCCATGCGTCCTGCTGGACAGTTCAGAGTGAATTTTTTGGACAAATAATCAATGTTCTTACATCACTATGAATTACTAATATCATAAGCAATTTTTTTACCTGAGCTCATATTACGAATTTTTTATCTTACTATTTTCATTACTGGTTCCCATTTTTTCCTCTCGATATTTGGTCTACTCAACAGGTCTTTGTAGCTTCTTAGTGAGAATCATCTGGAAAATGCAGGTTCAATCCTGACTGCAGTACAATACTGGAATACTTAACACTTGTACTTGGTTATATTTAACGGAATCAGAGCAAGTGACCCCGGAGGATGAAGTAAAGTGCGTGGCTATGACATATTGGCCGAAACGTTGTGAATATAACTATAAGGATGAAGACAAGAGTCTGAAATCTCTGAATGATACAAATTATCAAGCAGAAATTCAGACAGCTATTTAATAGATATTTGTTCAGTTGCTCAAACAAAATCGTATTATCACATTCTCTCTCTCTCTCTATATATATATATATATACGGAGGAGCTGGTTTATATATATATATACCAGCCCCTCTGCACTACCATTGACGCGACACAGTCTATATTTAAGCGGAGTTTAACAGGTTTTAATCCTGTGTTTTCCTTCTCCTAGACCGGTTGCCATACCAAGATTAGAGGGCCCAATTAGCCTACTGTTTACTGATAGCTGGAGGAAGAATAAATGTATTTATACCTTTCCCGAGATTATTAACGTTATGTAAAATGCAACCAGCCTCCGCTCGGATTTGAACTCGGGTCACTGTGTCAATTTCATACGAAGGGAGACTTTCCACCACAAAAGCCTCCATAAATATGTCTATGGATGCATTTATATTAATTTAATAGGTATATATATATATATATATATATGTGTGTGTGTGTGTGTGTGTGTGTGTGTGTGTTTTCTCCGGGTATTTCATTAAAGTCCTAGTTTTGAAACCATACCCTAATTTGCACACGAGTATAGATAGAAAGAATTCCTATTTTTATTTCACCAAGGAGAGCAGATATTTATATCGTCGTTAATTTATCAATAGCATTCCCTGCTTTACCGATGCATGTGTTGACATCGCTTTCAGTAGATGAGATATTGCAAGCAAGGTATATAAAATAGTCTACTAATTTCAATGGCTTGCCATTGAATGAAATAATGCCAACATCTAAATTACAACATATGAACCGTTTAATCTTGATTCAGTTAAAGACCAATTACTCCAGGTTATGCACTGGAGATTCAGCTTAAAAAGGTGTTTTGAATAAGTTCTGGAAATACCACACAACAAAACAGCTATTGTATATCCATTCACCTCCTATCCTACAAACTGTACAATTAAGGCGACCAAGATATGTTAAGCACTGCTGGAAAAGTTGAGACGAACTCATAAGAGACATTCTCTTGTTGACGCTTACATATTGACATGTCATTGGGGAGCGACCAGCAAAAATCTTTGTGCAGACAGTGGATGCCGTCAAGAGGAATGGCCAAAAGCGATGGCCGATTGGGACAGATAGAGAGAAAGAGAAAAAGATAAAAAAAAAAAGATATATATAGAGAGAGTCAAGCGAATCTGTGCTGTCAGCAGGCGTTGATGATATATGATATTTCTATGTGAGTGTGTGAACGCAATGAAACAGGCTGGCAAATATATATTGAATGATAAAGAGAAAGGTAATTTAATTGCGTGTTTGAGAGCGTATATTAAATCCCCTATGAATAGCAATTATTTATTCTTGACAAGACAAATTCAAAGCAATCTCACTTATCTGTCAAAAAGTCTTTTGTTTTGCAGGGAATCGAAAGAGAAATATGTTAACACATAATACAAGTGAGGAAACGCGTGAAATTGAATTTCCCTTTCGGAGAATGTATCTATATCAGCAGCAGCAGCAGCAGCAGCAGCAGCTATAATAATAATAATAATAATAATAATAATAATAATAATAATAGCGTGAGTCAAAAGATTACAAACACTTTGGTAAGTGCTTGCTTGCGGCGCGTATATCACGTGATTGAAGCAGTTCGAGCTGTGTGAGTTACCTGCTATGATTAGAAGTATCGTGGTAATTGGTGTGCTGACATGGTGCGCTGACATGGTGCGCATTGCTTCACTCCACGAAACGTTTATTAACTTCCTGACTTAACTTTTTCAACACGAGGAGAGAGAGACACAATTTTTACTATGTTGACTGTACTATCTGACCCAACAAACGCGCTCTGCATCCCGTAGCCCCCAGCTGGACTGGCCCGGCCCAGAGTCGGATCTCAACTAACGTCTTTTTCAAAATCACTAAATTCTCAGCCCATCGCTTCCGGGCATGACGTCGTTAACACCCCAGTCACATTTCCTATCTGGAGTTTTTATTATAACATTTGTGATTGTCATATCCTCTGCGCGCGAGCGTGAACTGTACTCAATGTGTGTGCACCTGCACTAAGAGCCGAATAGTTCAAAGCCCAACCAAACCGAATTAAATAAATATATTTAACAAAAAATGATTAATATAAAAATATCATTCCGTATTTATATAACATTTCCTCTCTCTATGGAATTTAATGCTCGGGAGAAATCAACAAAAAATAGTGTTGCCTCGAGATTGATCCGACGAGTAGTCAGAATCTGTTGTGGATCGATCCCTCTGAAAGCAGTATTGAGTTTTTTCTCAAAACTTCTTTGATTTCAGCTTGGATACAATTGAGAATTAGGACATTTTGAATAAACCTTAATGGTAAACGTTACTCCTCAGAAGTTCTTAGTAATTCTGAGATTCCCTTTCTTGGTGAAAGGAAAGAAGTAGTATTTTTTCTTCATTTCTACGTGGTGGTTTATTTTATAGACAGCGTTGCATAAACGAAGAAGTACCCCATCAAATTTTCTTGTCTTCCATACTTCAGAATTTGTTGAAGTTAGTAGCCGTTTTACTTTTATTTTTTTCTTATACAATCAAGTTCTTCTGTAAACCGTCTCAGTTTCATGCCTAGTTGGCTGTAGATATTTTAGATAGATTTATCAGTGATAGCAGGAGAAACAAATTCTTGCAATGTTCTTTCTACTTTCTTTTGGTCGGTAGTTTTTTTTTTGTTGTTTTTTTTTTACTTTTGATCTTGAAGTGCTTTTTCTCCTGTTTATTTCATTTACTGCCTGCCATGCTAATCGTGATTGTCTATGTTCTACAGAATTTCTGATTTCATGTATTTAGACTTGAATTTATTCTAGTTGTTCATTTAGCATGTGTTTGTTTTCCTTAGGCTTTCTTAAGTTTCTGCACGTTGGTATGGGGCTCTTTTATTAAGTAAGGATCCTTTTTTTCATGTCATCTTGTATTTCCCTTCCTGTAACTGACTAACTTACTGATTACATTTGACTCTTGGTTTGGTTGTTATTCACTCAGCTGTTGTTTCTGTTTCGGCGTTTAGAAATTTTTTATATTCTTCATTCTAAGAAAGTCTTTCAGATGTCTTCTGCACAGTATAAAAGTTATTTCGGACATTTACCGTACCTTGATTGCTTATATTATTATTGGCAAGTGAGAACACGAAGTATCGTGAAATTTCCTGGCATGATGGTTAGAGTGTTCGCCAATGGCCCGGGAGACCTGGGTTCAATCCCAGCTGGGATTATAAGGGGGTTCATAACTTTCCCAAGGGTATTTACCCGAAAGTGAACGTAATAGCGCGACTGGAGTACGAACTCGCTTACTACGATTTCACAGTCCATTCTATGGAATTGTTTGTGATACATATCAATACTTGGCACCATTTAACTGTGTGTAAATGAATATATATCTTTGAATATAATACTCAGTATTAAATAGCAATACTTGAAACCAATTCATTGTCTGCGAACAAAGGAAAGTATTAAAAAGAATTGTGTTATTTAGCAGTAATTGAAACCAATTAACTATCTAGAAACTATCGCAATACTAGTGGGCAAAAAGAATTAGTTCTAAATCATTTGAAAATTATAATATCTGGGAACTATTCACTTACAAACTATACGTATATCCATTTAAATATGTGCAAACAACAGACTAATGTTAGATTATTACAGTGATGGAGTAATGCTTGAAACAATTTTACAATATGCAGACAAATTGTTTATAGTCAATAGAATTATTTTTATTAGATCGAGATGTCGTGCGTTAAAAATGACCACAGGCTCGTTTAAAAAAGTTATCAACGAAATATGTTTACAAATCATAAATGTTCATATATCCATAATGTTATCAACGAAATATGTTTACAAATCATATATGTTCATATATCCATAATGTTATCAACGAAATATGTTTATGAATCGTATATGTTCATATATGAATAATGTTATCAACGAAATATGTTTACAAATCACAAATGTTCATATATCCATAATTTTATTAACGAAATATGTTTACAAATCATAAATGTTCATATATCCATAATGTTATCAACGAAATATGTTTATAAATCGTATATGTTCATATATGAATAATGTTATCAACGAAATATATTTACAAATCATATATGTTCATATATGCAAAATGTTATCAACGAAATATGTTTACAAATCGTATATGTTCATATATCCGTAATGTTATCAACGAAATATGTTTACAAATCGTATATGTTCATATATCCATAATTTTATCAACGAAATATGTTTACAAATCGTATATGTTCATATATCCATAATTTTATCAACGAAATATGTTTACAAATCGTATATGTTCATATATGCATAAAGATGATTTGATATCAAATAACCAACAACATTTGATATGACATAAAACTCAAGTTAACCCTACAAAACATTTTTTAGAATTTGTGTTTAGTCATAAAAGATTGTTCTCAAGAGCATAGCCTGCTAGATATTTATTATTTCTATTTGGTGATTTGTGTAAACATAATGTACTATTTCCGGCTTGGTTTATTACAGCATTTATATTTCCACCGATGATTAGAACGTTGTGTTTAGGAATGTGTCGGACAAGGGAAGGTAGCTCGTTACACGAGGTGATGTACTTTTCATCACAATTTTAGGAGAGACTTTTGGAAGAGATAATTGTTGCGTTATGGTTACAATTAAATGTGGAACGCATCATTCTTAATTTAAATCTCTCTATGCTCTAAAGTGATTTTTGGACACGTGGACTGAGAAGCATTCCTAAATATTCAGTGGTAGCATTGATCAATGTATTCGCCAACCCTTCTGCACGGGCAAGATGTGATATACGGTTAATTTTTAGACGGATTTTGACAGGTTTAAATTTAGAGTTTTCCTCCTCCTAGACCGGTTGCCATACCAAAGCTACAGATTTCAGTCTGTCCTACTATTTACCTTCAGCTGGAGGAAGTATAGTTGGATTCATACTTTTACCAAGGATATTAGCACTATGAGAAAATGCAGACAGCTTTGTTTAAGATTTGAACTCGTGTTGCTGTGTCCATTTCGTATGACCGTAAATATTACACGAGCACGTCCAATATATATATATATATATAGAGAGAGAGAGAGAGAGTTGGGGTACTGCTCATTAGTATTTGAACAAACTGTCCATTTCCAACGAACAGTAATGCAACAAGAACAATATTTCATAGTAATCAATATAACAAGGTATGTAGAAATGGTAGATTTGGTAGATCCGACAAGATGAGAAAAATAGGTGGAAAAGTGGATGAACCAAAACACTGACAATGGATTCAAAAATGATATTTTGTCTTTATTTCAGAAAGACTTCATCAAGATGGCGAGTTATTCTAAAGTAGAGTATAGGCGGAAAAAGAAAATGAAAAATGAAAATAGGGAGAGGTCATCAGAAGCAGAGACAGAAAAAAAAGTTTGGGAGTATTAAAAAGATCTGGTTATATATAATTTGATTTGATTATAGCTTCAAATGCCAATATTATCGAAATTGTTTGATTTGGTTTGGTCTTACAACGTGTCAAGTCTTGTAGGCTATCTAATTCGAAATTCCTTTTCATACATATAAACAGTTCTATTTCAAACAATTCAGTTTAGTATAAGAAGAGTCTAAATGTCAAAAACATTTCTATTTCATGCTATTCAGTCAAGTCAACAAAGTTAAATGGTTCCAAGTATTGCAATTTATCACTAACAATACAATTAAACATCAGTCATTTATTTACACACAGCTTAAATGCCAAAACAGTTCTATTTCAAGTAATTCAGTTTAGCATAAGTGCACAGTTTACTTCTATTTGACCCTTAGATAAGAAACTATCAGGTGCTGCCACTCTGGGCCAGAGTTGACCAGGGAGCAATGACAATAAAGGGGTACTCCTCATTCCCCAAAGCTTCAGTATTAATGGAGCCTCACTATGAGATTGTTTCGTGTCATATCCAGGACACACGTTGGGGGAGTGTTATCCCTCTGCAGAGATGCAGTCGATATATTCTGCAGCCAGGGCGGACTGGGCCATGGTAAAATTGTTTTCACTTGGTAACTGAAAAAGAAAAAAATTCTTTCTCAATAATATATTTTCCGATTTGATCAAATAGATTTTAAAGTGAACTACCAAGTAATTTTTTCCGTTCTGTTTTATTCTCTTTCCCTCCTCTCTATCGCTCTTTCTCTTTTGACCCCGTCTTTTACAAATACACACCCAATCTCTCTCTCCTTCTCCCTCTCTCTTGCTATTTGTCTCTCTCTTATGAAGTAGGATTAGCATAATGGTTATCCTCGAAATGGAATCTTTGACATGTTTTCAAAATCCGGATGCGAATGGTGCGTTTCACTTTGCCCTCATGCCATTGAGAAAGGCATGAATCTATTTTTTTCCTCTAGCAATGGGTAAGTGATAGAACAGATAGACTGGGTTATTTTGTTAAGCAACCAGTCAAAGAGAAGAAAAACTTTAAATTCAAACCAGCTTAAAACATTAACCTTGTGTCTTATCCTGCTCTTGGGTTAATGGATACACTAAAATCAAAATACCCATTTGCTTCGACAGCTTAATTTCTAAATAAATGTTATATACTTAATAAAATATTTATGCGCAATGCATTCTATACCACTTCTAAGCATTGTTCAGTAGAATATATATATATATATATATATATATATATATATATATATTATATATATATATATATATATATATATAATGTATTGCAGTCGAAAAATATTGAATATGCTATGCCAACAGTATGTTTTACATCACTTTTCCTATGGCATATATACACCCCTGGACAAAAATATAAGACTACCCTCGAAAATTAAGAAAAATATATAGTTTACCATTTTTGAATCATGAAAATCCAATATATGAAAGATAGGCTTAAGAGACGATAAAATTTAGAATAACAAATGTCCATTCATTTTTATATGCATATTAGGATTTATGCTAAATTTTAGAATTTGTTTTTGACATAAATATATGAACACCAATAAAAACTAAAGAAAAATAATATAAAAGCTATAAAACTGTAATACTTAAAATACTAAAAGCATAAACGGCTAAAAGAACTAAATTATCTGAATTTGAGGAAGGCCAGGTTACAGCTCTGAAAAAAGTCGGAAAATTTCGGAGAAAAATTTCGAAGGCCTCAGGACGCGGTAAAACTCTCATCTGCAGTTACTTGAAAAGTCCAAATAAGTATGGAAAAAGAAAACCGACTGGCAAGCCAGAAAAATTATCCCCACAATTCAAGAGAATAATTGTTCGTGAAGTAAAAAGAAAACTTGGTCAACATCAAAAATATTGAAATCTCTAGTGGATGGTCCTTGCAGTGCTAGAATAATTAGAAGGCATCTAAACAACGAAAAAATTTAAGCAGAAAAAAATGATTTATCGTCCAAGATTAACTATGAAGTACAAAGAGAAACGACTGGAATATGCTCGTCAATATCAAACCATGAGTGCTAAAGAATGGCGAAAATTATTTCTCAGACGAAAAGAAATTCAATTTAGACTGTCCAGATGGCTTTCAGAAGTACTGCCATGCAAAAAATTTTCCTGGAGAGAATTACTCAACAAATCAAAGTGGAAAAGGATCTCTTATGATCTGGGGGAGGGCTTTTTTTATCTTCAGGAAAACTTAAACGACAATTTCTAAGTGGTCGACAAAAATCAGCAGATTATGTGAAGATGCTAAATGAATCGCACAAGAAGTGCGTCGTCTTTGTGAAGAATAATGGATTTTTCAGCCAGATAATGTTGCTAACCACAATGCATCAATAACAAAGAAGTACTTACTTGGAGAAAAAAATAAGACTTCCTGACCAGCCAGTGTGTCCTCTAGACCCCAATCCAATAGAAAATTTACGGGGATTGATTATTGCAAATGTTTATGAAGGAGGTCGACTGTACACAGAAATTTCTGAACACAAAAAAAGCAATCTTTGATGCATGGGAGAAAATACCTTCAGTTCAACTTCAGAAGCTAGTTGATAGTATGCCAAGCCGAATTTTTGAGGTTATCAAAGCGAACGACAGATCTACAAAATATTAAAGAAAAATTACCTTTATGTTCTATAGTTCTGCTCATTAGTCTTATATTTATGTCAAAACACAATTTTAAAATTAGGCATAAGTGCTAATACACATATAAAGATGAATTGAAAATTTTTCGTATTTCAAATTGAATTGACTTTATGCCTTGTCTTTCATATATCAGATTTATATAGTTTAAAAATTAAGAACAATATCTTGTTCTTCATTTTCAAGGAGGATCTTGTATTTTTGTCCTGTGGTATATATATATATATATATATATATATATATATATATATATGTGTGTGTGTGTGTATAAAATATAAATATATGTAGATATTTCATATATATATGTGTGTGTGAGTGTTATGATATCGTAGACACAGACTCAATGGTGTTTGTCAAATTTTTCTCGCCGATGGGTTCAAAGGCTAAGGTGAACGCTCATTATTATTATTATTATTATTATTTGAGATTTTGTCTGATTGTTTCTCACTGGAGTTTGAATGACAACAAGTTTTTCCACAAGTCTCCAGGACTCTTCTCAGTATTCGGGCCGATTGTAATAATGCTGTCGTTCTGATATCCCCGTACCAATACTTGGGTGACTGCCGTACAAACTAATTGCAATTCGTATCACCGTCATTTGCATGCTCCATAGATTTTTTAATTCTCAAGGAGAGTCTTGGTATTTATTCTCTTCTTTCACTTTCTTTGGATTTTACTCTGAGGTTTGTGGAGACTGCAAAGTCCACTATTCAGCAGTTTCTCTTTTTTTCTTTGTAAAATATTACTACGTCTGGAAGACTGACCGAGATGAGATGATCCGTTTGTAATTCAAAATACTTGAGAAGTCTGTTTACTTCATTATCCAGGACGCATTCTGATTTTTGCATATACTATTTTGTCTTATGATCAAATTTAAACTCCTTGCACAATACCCAGAGTATCACCAGAAAGCCTTTCTTCTTTCCCGGGAGACTGATTCTAGACAGCCTTACAACCCGGGGGAGGGGCACTTTGTTGACTGCTGTCTTACTGCTTACTCAACTGACTGACCGCCGACTCACTGACTTCGTAGGTTGAAAACTTTCATAGTTTTACATTTTCCAGACGCCTACGCAATTCTTCTGGCGCAATTCACGTTGCACTTTCGCTGTCCCTTTTCAACCTTAAGACACAGATACACATCCTGTTTTGAAATCCACTTACTAAACGGCCTATCAAAGGTTAATATCCAACACCCAGTATCTTACAAGAGAGGCAACTCTGGTGTTTATCCATTTGATGAAAAATCTTCCATATACCTTGGTTTCGAGAGGTTTTCTCGTTCTCCTGAGATACACTTTTTAGATTTTTTCTTTCATCTCTTCTTATTACATGATGACTGCTTCCAATTTTCCCGAGTATTTGTAAGTTTCTCCGAGTGTATTATTAATATCATTATTCGAAACCGTATATGACTGGATGTCTAATGTTAAATTGTAATACTTAAAATTATTTAATTATGTATGAACAAATAAGCTGAGACAACGCGTTTAAAAAGTAGTTAAGTGCAACCTATTCCCTCCCCAAGTAAGAATGTTCCCTTTGCGATAGCTACTACACAGAGATGAAAGAGAGAGCGCAACTGCTTTCCCTGGAATGCTCTACTTACACTTGATCTGCACCTTATAAGGTTGATTGTTAAGCAAGGATAGATCTAGTACTATTTTTTATTCTTTGGTATTACTCGACCTGTGATTGAACCCCGGACCATTGGAGAATACACAACACATTACACCAATGGGTCGCAAACGAATTTGGTATTAAATAACACGCAAAGTTTGATATGCTGTAAAATACCAACCAACCAATCAACCAAACATTCAATCTACAGAGCCAGAGTAATGGAAGCTTTCTTAGTTCCGAAAATTCCTCTTCATGAATGTTTATAATTATTTATATATGCAGAGAGAGAGAGAGGTAGGAAGAGAGAGAGAGAGAGGTGGGGGGAGAGAGAGAGAGAATTACTTAGAAGAAAAGAAAGAAGGAAAGAATTAAAAGAGGAAGTAAAAAAAGAAAGAGTGAAGGACAGAAAAAATGATAGAGAGGAAGGAAGGTTAAGATATCAAGTCTCAGTAAAAAATCAAGAAGTAAAGCTACAAGGAAAACTGAAAGGAAATATGTCAAAGGAGAAAAAGGGAAAAGGAAGGAAGGAAGGAAGGAAGGGAGGAAGGAAGGAAGGAACAATGGATGAAGAAAAAAGGGGAAAGAAAGAGGAAATGAGGAAGAAAATATAGAAGAAATGAGAGAAGGAAATGTAGAAAAAAGGAAAGGAGTAAAGAAGAAAAAATTGAAAGAAATTTTTGAAAAAGAAAGAAAGAAAGATTGAAGAGAAACATTTTCCAGACGGACGGACTGTAAAAGAAAGAAAGAAAGAAAGAAAGAAGAGGGTTGATAAAAAGAAAATTGAAGGAAAGAAAAAGATAAAAAGGAAAGAACTTAAAAGATGAACAAAGCAAGAAGCAAAGTAGAAGGAAAATACTAAGAAAATATTGGAAAATAAATAGGATGAAAGAAAAGTAAGGAAGAAAGAAAGAAAAACAGAAGGACAATGGAAAAGAGTAAAAAAAAAAAAGGAATAGATTTTAGCAAAAAATCAAGCAAGAAAGAAAGAAAGAAAATTATAAAAGGAAGAGAGACAGAAAAGAGAAAGAAAATGTTCGTAAGAATTTAGAAACAATTAAAGAAAACAACTATGTCCCCTGATTCTTTCTATCAAAGAAAAGAGAAACATATTGAAAGAAGAGGTAACAAAAACAGGAAGAGAAGGAGTATTAAGAAAAAGAAGGAAGATGACAGCTAGAAAAGAAGGTATTATTTCGAAGATAGAACGAAGGAATAAAAGAAAAGAGAAAAAGAAAGGAACAAAAATCAGTGAAAACAAACAAAAGAAAAACTCTAATAAACTAAGATACGAAACAAAAAAAAAGGACCCTATCAAACAAGAAGAGAAATAGGATACAGAAATGTGAAGAAATAACTATTTTGCAGAAAATGGCGGAGTGGATGTTAATGATACCGTCTGCCATTATTGGCTGATTAACTAATCAAAGTTTCTTTACTAAACTATGTGGAGTATAGAGATTGCAGTTTTGGTAAACGCCAAAATAGCAGAAAGTCTTTAGACAGGGATAATTCACCAGATAGGAGGAAGAAAAGGAAAAAAAATGTTGAGGAATAATTCCAATCCCTACCCGAGTAAAATAAAGGAAAGTAGAAAGGACGAAAAGAAAAAAAAACAGAAAAGGAGAAAAAAAACAGAGGTGGCGGAAGAAACAAAGAAAAATAAATGAAAAGGGAAAGGAGAAAAAGAAAGAAAGAAAGAAAGAAGTTTACTGAAAAAAAGAAGGAACTGAAGAAAGAAATTGGAAAAATTGAAGGAAAAAAAGAAAATGTTAAAAGGACAAAAAAAAAAAAAAGATAGAAAAGAAAAGGTAGGAAGGCAGAGAAGAAAGACAATTCGGAAGCAAAGATGAGGAAAAAAAAAAGGTGGAAAAAGATACAAAGAAAAGGAAATAAAAAGGAAAGAAGAAGAAAAAAAACAAGATGGAATAGAAGGCAAATAAGAAAGAAAAAAAAGAAGGAAATGATAGAAAAAGAAAAGTGGTGAAAAGGGAAAGTATGAAAGCATAGAAAGTAAGATAAGAAACGCGGGGATGAAAAGAAAGAAAGAAAGAAAGAAAGAAAGAAAGGAAGTAAGGAAGAAAGAAAGAAAGGAAGGAAGAAAGAAAGAAAGGAAGAAAGAAAGAAAGAAAGAAAGAAAGGAAGGAAGAAAGAAAGAAAGGAAGGAAGAAAGAAAGAAAGGAAGGAAGAAAGAAAGAAAGGAAGGAAGAAAGAAAGAAAGAAAGGAAGAAAGAAAGAAAGAAAGGAAGAAAGAAAGAAAGGAAGGAAGAAAGAAAGAAAGGAAGGAAGGAAGGAAGGAAGGAAGGAAGAAAGAAAGAAAGGAAGGAAGAAAGAAAGAAAAGAAGAAAGAAAGAAAGAAAGAAAGGAAGAAAGAAAGAAAGAAAGGAAGAAAGAAAGAAAGGAAGGAAGGAAGGAAGAAAGAAAGAATAAAATTTACGGAAAAAGAAAAAAAATGAAAGAAGGAAACGGAGAAAAAAGTAGGAACTATTTGGTGGAACAAAGCAAAAAATAAAAAACAAAAACACTTCAGACCAAAGAAAAATGATTGAAAGAGAGAAAAAAAGAAGAAAAGTGAAGGAAAAGAAAGGAAAGGAAATAAAATGAAAGAAAGAATACGTTAACGAAAGAAAAAGAACATGACTAATTCATTACTTAGTTTGGAAAAGCACGCAATCAGATGGTATGTAGAAAAAAAAAACCCAGAAACAATAAAAATAAAACTCAAAATAAATAAACAAAAAGTATGTAAATAAAATAAACAAAGAAAAAATAATCTCATCCAACTCACACACAAAAATAAACACAAGAAAATACAAACTACTAGAAAAAGAAAAAAAAATCAAGAAAATAAAAACGACAGAAAAAAGTGACGTAATAAATCCGACTCCATTAAACGAAGACTACCCTTTTCAATAACTACTTTACCCGCGCAACATTTAATTACGCATCGAAACTTTTGTAATTAGTCCCGTTCTTTCATTCCAACAATAAATGACAATAAACATATAAGTAAGAATAAACAGCAAATGGTTCCTTCCTTCTGCAAATCTTCCTTCTTTTGGTTTAGTCTCGTTGTCTTCTCGTTGAGGAAGCTTTTAAGTAAGTCTGCTTCTTGCTGCCAGGAGTTCATAGAATTCTTCGTTTCATCTAATTTCTTTTCCCCTGCTCATTTCGATAGCTTATCATCAAATATAAATCAGTGAAAAACGTGACTAGTATATATATATATATATATATATATATATATATATATATATATATATACATATATATATATATATATATATTGCACGCATTGAATTGTGTTAAGCGAAAAAATCGTCTACTATTCAAAGCCTTACGATTCTTTATTTCTGTCTACATCATTTAGTGAAAGGTTGTTTCCATCTATACAAAAATACATGCATCTCTCTCTGTCTCTGACGCTATATTTCAATCTCTTTCTACTTCAGTATATATATATATATACATATATAAGCAGTGTATAAAATGAGATCTGCTGCACGCTTCGAAGAAAGTTTGAATGACACTTCGAAAGTTGAATGACAATTGTGGAACATCACATAATCATTGCCATATGAAAAATAGAAACTGCATACACTCCTATGATGCGAGATCTGAATAACAGCATTACATCATCCGTGTAGAGCCTTCTCACTTCCCTGTCGTTGAGATTTAAAATACGTGGAGCGTATCCCCAGTTGAGGCGTAAGAAACCTAACAATAAGAATCGAATTCGGTATGACACAAAAATGCATTTGATGCGGCGGCTTCAGATCGGGACACCTTGGATGACGGAGTAGACCTTCATCACCATTACTTTCAGGTCAACTTTCACCTGAAATGGTAGTAATTGTTAGGACCTCATCAATATTTGCTTGTTTGTTTAATTGCATATCAACCTTCTTCGGTTATTTAATGCCAAATCCATCCTTCAGGAAAACGGTCGTGATATTATTTAACCCATAGCTGGGAAGATGAAGAGTTTAACACCTGTACCATGAGTATTTGTCCGAAAGTGAACGTAATAGCACGACTGATGTTCGAACTCACTTACTACGATTCCGCAGTCCAGTGCTTTAACAATTACACCACGATGAATAAATTTCTTTAGATTTTTGTGTATAACTTCACTGTTTTTAGAAATTATATCACATTATCTATTTCATTGTTTTGGAACCGTTCCTTCATATTGTTTGCACTATACAAATTTACCGACCCCTCCGCTCGGGTAGAGTATGACACAAGGTAATTTTTTAAGCGGAGTTTAACAGGTTTGATTTCAGAGTTTTCCTTCTCCTAGACTAGTTGCCTCACCAAGGCTGAAGAACCTAGTCTGTCCTACTATTTACCCATAGACTGAGGGAGAATAATTGGATTCATACCTTTCCCAAGGGTATGTGCTATGTGAAATGCAATCAGTCTCGTCCAGGATTTGAACTCGTGTCGCCGAGTCAATTTCCTACGAGGATAACCATTACACCACGGGCATCTGGATCGTCCAGGATTTGAACTCGTGTCGCCGAGTCCATTTCCTGCGAGGATAACCATTACACCACGGGCACCTGGATCGTCCAGGATTTGAACTCGTGTCGCCGAGTCCATTTCCTGTGAGGATAACCATAACACCACGGGCACTTGGATCGCTTTATTCTTAGCGAAATTCTTTGTGTGTTTTAACCTAATCTTAATCTTATTCATCAAAAAATCTCTTACCATAAATAAGAACTAAAGTTAAAGGCATTGTATTTTGAGTTTACTGAGTCGTTATTTTTCAAAATATTTTTTATTGTAATGATCATTCAATCTTTTTCTTCTTTTTTTCCCCTAAGGACATATATTGAGCCTATTATAAGACTTATTTTCGAATCCAAAGAATTTATTGAATAAGTCGTTTAAAATCTAAACTTTGAATGATTTCTTTTGTGAAAATATGATCATATGCGTCGTTTACTAAGTCGAAAGTTTCTGGATATTTAAGTGAATTAAATATCACCAGTGACCATTACACCCAATCAGGCATTCTGCTTGGTGAATGATAACTGGCTCTGAATTTTTCACATTATCAAATTGTTTTTATTTTCCTGTTATAAAGAGATTTATAAACTCAAGCCAGAAAATTCACACACAGAAGCTCTATCACTTTAGTCACCTTGCCAAAATATAGTTTCACCTCCAGGGGTCAATATGGACTACTTTGCAAAGACCTTAGCTGAACTATTCCCATATGTACCAATATAGTGAGAAGGGGAGAGAATGACTAAAATTTCTATTTTACAACCCCCACAAAGAAATACGAATGAACAAGAAAAAATATTACAATTAAAAATAGAATTGTTCTTTGTACGGATCCCTTCACTAACTAGTATGGTATAAAAACAAGCCAATGCAACTTGAAGTCGGTGAGCTAATCTCAACAAAACTTCACAAAAAAGACAACGATATTCTATAAAGATTAATTCAGACGTAACGTTAGCTAATCAAGTGGGGAGGGGGAAATTCGTCATGGCTTATTAGTTTACAAGTGATTCTCCGTGATTTGTCTGGTAATTAACTGTGAGTTCGATCCTCTTTAACAGCCATGCATATGATTTTTTAATAGACATTTCAGCATGACAAAATACCCTTCAAGCAAAGTTTGCTTAGGTTAGATTAGTTCATCTAGTTTAAGGGCATATCAACCCTTTATTATTTAATTCCAAATAGATAGATAGATAGATAGATAGATAGATAAATCTGAATGGGCAAAGATAGATAGATAGATAGATAGATAGATTAGGTAATTTGGTTTAATGGCATATCAACCCTTTATTATTTAATTCTAAATAGATAGATAGATAGATAGATAGATAGATAGATCTGAATGGGCAAAGATAGATAGATAGATAGATAGATAGATAGATAGATAGATAGATTAGGTAATTTGGTTTAATGGCATATCAACCTTAGATAGTTATTTAATTCTAAATCTTCTTCATAGATAGATAGATAGATAGATAGATATGGTTATTTGTTTATTAGCATATCAACTCTTGATGATAATTTAATTCTAAATTTACTTTATAGATTGATAGATAAATTAATAAATCTGAATAGGCATAGATAGAAAATGGTTTCAAGTACTTCTATCTAACACTAATAATTTTATTTGCCACACTTTGACGGTTTCAAGCAGAGCTATGTTATTCTAAAAATTCAAATTAATATTAATCCTTTGTTTACACACTGTTAAATATCTTCGAATTGAGCAAATAGTTAACAGTTGTATTTAACCCAGAGAAGGGACCCTATCAGTTCAATCGAACCATACATAGGATCCTAACCAGTTGTGCCTCGGAGTAATGACAATAAAGATGTATTTCCCTTACTAGAGCCTTACCATCAGATAATTTAATGTCACGTACAGGAAATTCGTTGGGGGTGGTTCTTACCCCTCTGCAGAGATGCAGTCGGTGTGTTCTACAGCCCCAATCCGACTGGACTGTGGGCTATAAGTATTTTAGTTCAACTTTCACTAGGTACCTCATATTTCTAGCCTTGTGTCAAACTTAACTAAGTTGTCTTAGGCTACAGACTTATTCATTCACCATCCCATTGACATATTCAAATTATATGACTTATCTGAAAAGCAAAGAGAAAACAAGATATATATTTATATGTGTGTGTGTGTGTGTATGTGTGTGTGTGTTTGTGTGTGTGTGTTAACGTTAAGCAACACTTTGGTTCTTAACGTTTGTAACATAAGGGCCGAGGGATTTCGTTTATATATCTTGCCTTTGGGTTTAGTTAGGCTGAGAACCTTTCGGCTCAGTGCATGGGTTAGTTAGGTGCAAGAATGAGCGCAGGTTTCACGCGCGTGCGGGGAGGATGTGACATTCATTGATGTCAAAATAAAAATCCGAGATAGAAAATTTGACCAGGGGATGGGAATGACGTCATGCACCTGAAGCGCGCGCGGAGGATTTGGGGGATTTTGAAAAAAGTCAGTTGAGTTGAGTTCTGCTTCGAGGAAGAAGTTTGACTTTCGCTCGCTCGCCGAGGCCTTGTGGCAGGTGTCGCACGTGGTTTGGGGGAGATGAAAAGTCAGTATAGAAACATGGTATCTCTCTCCTTATGTCGAAAAACTTTTAAACTCAAAAGTAATAAAATAAAGTTTCGTACCTAAACTAAGAAGTCGTAAGTGTTTTC
>CAUZXS010006543.1:0-46135 GCA_963585895.1 Sepioteuthis lessoniana
AGTTAGAATTTGTCACATAATAAAATTCTTTCATTTTACAAAGAAAGGAATCTCTGGTTCTAAAAATTTGAGAACATCTCTGCATAATATTGGAACGCTGCATGTATAACTGAAAAAATAGAATAACTACTCATTTTTTTTGTTTGTCTTTTTTAATTTGTCTTTGCTATCATTTTTTTTAGTTTTAAGCTGGAAAAATACCCAATATTTCCATACAGTCAGTACACTTGAATGTACTAGCCAAATTGTTGTTTGACAATATCAAAAACACAACAAATTTTCACTTGATTGAAAAAACAATTAATGCTGTTGTCTATAATTTCAACATGTTGATAAGTAGCTTATATTACTATTTACTGAAATTTCAGATTTTCTTTGAGAGTAGCTTTGTTCAGTTGAATATTTGTAAGATTAATTTTTTAGTATATTGCCATGATTAGGTTTTATAAATAAACTGTTTGCTATATGAAATTTTGAATGCTTTTTAATGCTTTATGTTTAAACTGATTTTTCAGGAGAAAAATTCTTGAATTTTTTTTTGTAATGTTCTTAGAGCAATATGAACTTTTTTTTTCTTCTTAGATTTCCATAAGTTTTAGAAATTACTTATTAAAGTTAATTTTTTTTTATTATATTTCTGTTGCATTTTTTTTCTCCAATATTTTTATTATTCTTGGCTCAAAAACAAAGGATTATCTTTTCTTTTTTTTTTTTTTTCGGTGGGGGAGCTTTTACTGTTACAGTGTTATTATTGAGTGAAATACAGGATTTCACCTGCAGGTCTCAATCAAACCATATAGCTATATTTCTTTCCCTCATCTCTCCAATCACTGTAAATCTATCTTATTCAAAGGAGTAGTAGACTTAATGTCTCATGTCTCTAAATTAATCAATTATCTTTTTACAAGTTCTTATACTACAATCAGTAGTACGAGTTAGAAATAGGAGTGGATGGTGGAGACTTATTACCTTTGAATAATGTTCTAAATTTCCTTCCAAAACTTCTTTTTTAATGTGCTTATATATATATATATATATATATATATATATAATCTCATGTAGCATGCTTTTTCTTTTGACAAAATCTTTTCAGAATAATTTAAAAAAAAAAAAAAAAAGACTAAGTTTATTTTTATTTTATTAAGTAGCTGTGAAAATTTCACTGAAGCAAATTTTTTACAACCTTAGAGATAAGAATATCTTTGTTAATATAATGGTGTATCAATATTAGTCATTATTATTAATATTAATCATTATTTTTCATTTTGTAAAAATATTAAATGCTTCGGATTAAAATGCAATGTTCATAGTTGAACGCTATGATTACTGAACAATAGAAGCAAAAAACAAACACAGAATTTAAAGAATTCTTCTATTAGCTGATAAGGAATTGACTTGAACAAAATGTTATAAAAATATTAATTTGTATTGTACAATACAAATTAATAACTTCAAGTATACTATCCTTTTCATGTATTTAATTTCTTAATATAAAACATTGCTTTTGCTACAAAACTATCCTTTTTAAATGCTTTTTTACTTACATTTTGCTTATTCTTCTTTTGACACAATGAGCTGTTATTTTCTAATATTCATGCATATTGATATATTCTACATGTGAATACAGTATAGTTTTTTTTTTTTGTTTGTTTTTTTTTTTAACTAATTTAGTCATGTTGCAATTTTAAAATAAGGGTTTTTCTTTGTGTGAAAGAAAATCCTGTAGTTTGATCTTAGAAAATTTGAATAAGTTTTATGACAATGAAATTAAAATTAGGCAGTATAAAAACTGAGTCAAATATTGTTTTAAATGATTGTATAAGGCACTCATTGATTTTCTTAATTTTCTCCCTCTCTCTCTCTCCCTAAAGATGAGATTTTGAAAAATTTAAATTGTTATATAATTAGGGATTTGAATCTCTTTAAGTTGACAGGGGTTTTTTAATTTTTTTTTTAATTTATGCAAACTGCATTTACAATTACTCCTACCTGAAAGTGTTATAATTTAGAAATTAGTAAATTTATTTAGGTAAGTTTTTTTTTCTTTTAAAATTTACTTTCTTCTACATTCCAGTAATTGTTGTTACCAAATGTCATAAATAAAATAAAACATAGGAATTCTGTGCTCCATTTATTACATTTTTTTTTTTGCACTTTAATTTTTAGTCCCATGGCCAATGCAATATTTTCTTTTAAATCTCTATAAATTGTTAATGAGTGACTGGCTATTATTTGATGCATCTTCTTGAACACTTAAGTTGCATTTTCTCTGAGTAGTAATGGTAGTAGTAGTATTATTATTTCAAGTAGATGAGCCCATTATTTACACTCAAACCAGTTTAGTGATGTGACAATTATCAAGGTCAGAGGTTTGTGAATTTATGAGTAAGATCTTGTGAAAATGTTTGCAGTGGGTGCAAAGGAAAATATATATTTTCAGACTTCATCAGTGTAAGAGTTTTGTAATATTTAAGAATAATAAATATGCTTTTGTATATTTAATAAAATTTTAACTTTAAAAATAATATTTGTGCCAACATTTCACTTGTATTACTCTCCTAACAGGTGCCAGCTTTAAGTGTAATATCTTGATAATTTGAAAGATTTTAAAAACTCATTTAATTTATAAGGATGATACACTTAATTAAAATGCTGTGAATATAACAAAAATGCTTGTTTTACAAATTTAAATTCTCAATTTTGGAACCCATAAAAAAAATAAAGACTTAATAACTGTAAAGATTGTACTGCTGTTCTGTAGCATAAAGTATGTTTTTGTGTGTGTGTGTGTATATATATATATATATATATATATATATATAAAGTGCATTTGATGCATCACATTTAAACTGTTGTGCTAAATTTGAATCTCTAACTTTTGACCTGAATAAACCTCTTACTATAATAATAATTTGAGAACAGATAATGAAAGAATTTAATTTGGTTGAAATAGACTGTCATGAATATAAAGAAAATGTTATCTTCTACAACCAGCCAAACCAATTTATTATAAATCCCCTACTGATCATAAAGAAGTTTTATACAGTTTATATATTTTCTATTTAAACTAGAATGATATTGTCAGTATTCTATCAAAAAAATTTTTATTGCAATGATTTTCAAGATTAAGTAGTCTTAAAACTAACCTATTTGTTTTTTTCACTTTGATCTTTATCTTTCCGTAAAGTGTAGTTTATTGTTCATTAATACTCTTAAAATTGCTTTTCCTTGATTATTAAAACAAAAAAATTTTCAATATTTGTTGTATTTAATCTAGGAATATTTTCTTAGATTTAGCTTTTAACTTTTGTATTGACTTAAGATTGAAATTAATGATTAAATTTGGACCTCAAATTGATTAGATACTTTTGTCTTAGAATTAACCTACTTTGCTTACCTGTCTGAATATGCAATGTTTAATAAGCATCTTGCTCATGTTATTGCATCCTCACACCATATAAATTCTTGCAGAAATATTTATTTTTAATCACAGCTTCATATTCTAAAAATATCTTCAACTTTAAGATATTCACACTTAATGCTTCATTTCTCTTTCCAATGTTTGCTTACCTTACGGCTTACTTTACTTATTAACGGTAAGTCATCCTTTTTTTTTTTTTTTTTTTTTTTTTTCTCTCCCCTTTTCCGTTCAAAATCTTCCTTGCCTTTCATTAACTTAATTATATATAACTAATAATAAAATGCCTTTCTTTTCTTAAGCACATATTTTTCTTTGCTTTTTAATTTTTCTGTATATTTGCATGTGCATGTTCTATAACACGCTCTTTTTATATTCATCTGTTACTAGTGGGTGCATATGTGTAGATATACACAAAACTAAATTTACTTTTTAGAATTAAGTAAATTTAAATACTATACATATTAGTAAGACATATTTTTGTTTTGAATTTATGATTCCAGTGCATTAAGGGGTTGACATCATTGATAGCTTGTCACTTCATATGTTTGGAACCAATGTAACCATTTGCAAAAAAAAAATTTTTAAATTGGCAAAATTTTAATCTTAAACATTGAATAATTTAAAAGATTTTTTTATTCATGTAAATTGATATATACATTTGGAAAAAAAAAAAAAAAATTATAGGTATATTTTGAGCCAGTTGATTCTCAATTTCTTTTAATCTACTGTACTATCCTAATATATGCTTCTAAGTTCTGTATTAAAATATTTATAGACATGAAAATGATCCCTTAAACCATTTATTTATTTTCCATATATAGTATTGCTGGAAAATTTTATTGAGCTTGTAAAATTGGCCTTTATCACTAATTATTCTAACATAAACTCGGTAAAAGTACATTGTAAAACAGTTATAGTGAGAACATTTTAAATTTCCTGTTTTATTTACTAATCTTTTTAAAGACAAAACTGAAGAAAATCATCTTTTACTTGGAATGTAAAATATTGACTTTCAAAAAAATCCTTGTTGAATAAGTTTAAAAATCATTTATTAGAATTCACAATTCATATTGGAACCCTAAGAATCTTAATACTTTAATTTCTTTTTAAATTTATAAAATCTCTTTGATGTGAAGATTCTGTTTATACGAAGTGCTTATATTTTGCAGCATTAGATCGGTCAACATCTGATATAGTTCCGAACACACCGGAGTTAGATGAACCAGAGGAAGCTATCATCAATCAAACCAATGAAGCAAATAAGAAAAACATAAAGTAAGTTTTCTATAAAAATTTTTATTTTTGGTTTTTATCATATATATTGTGTGTGTATGATAAACATAGTCTTTCTTTTTTTTTAATTTAGCCAACATTTGATAAAGATGGATAGATATATTTATAGAATGTTTTTTGATTAATCATTAGTTCATCTCTACCAATCAACATATATTGAAAGACTGATGTGATAGGATTTTTTAAAAATTTTCCTAGAAAATTTTAGAATCCTGATTACATCACATAAGTTTGAAAAATAATGCTACCAACAGAAATAGAATGACATAAAACTTTGGCTTTTTTTTTCTTTTTTTTCTTTTCTTTTTTTTCTTTTCTTTTTTTTTCCACATGCCCTGATGAAGGTCTAAAAAGCGAAACATTTAATATTGGCAAATTCTCTAAATAAAATCATACTCTGAAGATTTTAGGGTTTTTCTCCTCTCCCCCGTACATTTTGGTGTGTCTGTATTAATTACTTGTGTGTGAGAGATATATATAATTTTTTTTTTTTTTTTTTTGTCATCAAATTTATCACTTAGGATTTACACCCATAAATTTCTAGGAGCTCTAAAGTAAAATCCAATGATTATTCCCCTCTTTATTTTGGCATGATGTGAGTAAAAATGTATGTGGGTCATCTTTATAAGTGGATTTGTGATGAACTTTAAATTCTAATCTATTAGTAAAATGTCCAAGAAAGGTAAGGTGTTATTTCTAGTTCATAAGTAAAATCAATGGTAGGTTTAACCTATTCATAAGTTTTATTAATCCATTGTTCTGTGGATATACAAGTAATATATCATCTATATGACTGAAATAGTTAGAATCTTAGGGTATTATAAATTTAAAGGGACCAGATTTTTGAAATTCCTAATTTTAAATTGTATGTATTATATAGGGTGCAATGGGTATATTAAGTTAGGTAAAAATAACACTAACAACTCACTTTATCAGATTTATTAAACCAAAATTACATGAAAATCTTTTAATGTTATAGATTAATTTTATTCAAGGAAATTACCAGTGGCTTCAACTACCACCTCCAGATGAGTTTGTCAGAAAGGCTTGCAGGAGATTCCAGTCTCCTTGATTAAATTGGTTAATGTTGCCCAAAGAAACACTACACAAAAATTCCTGGTATTTGCTATGATAGTCCAACAATTAATGGTCACAAAGGAGCTATCACCGTACATATTTGTTTGATGGACTGTGAATGTACCTCTAAAATGCAGCAATGTCAGCCCATTTAGTTAGTGGCAGAGGGAGTGAAGGACCCTTGGAAAGGACAGAGGGTTCAAATAAAGGACTGAATGCTGCGGTAGGATGTTTCTAACTACAGCAGCAGAATGCAGTGGAAGGCATTTGCGGTATAATGTAGGAAATCCTAGAAGAGACTGTTTGCATTTCACATAGTGCTAATACCTTTGGGAAAGGTATGAATCTAACTATTTTCCCGCCAACTATTGGTAAATAGTAGGGTAGACTGGGCTCTTTAACCTTGGTATGGCAAGTCATCTTGAAGAACGGAAACTCTGAATTCAAAACTGTTTAAACTCCATTAAAAAAAAAAAAAAAAAAAAAAATTGACCTTGTGTCCCATCCTCTGTGTGTATGTGTGGTTATTGGATACCAAAATCTCGGTCAAATAGTGACTTGTGATGAAAAATGGATCCTTTGACAATTTTAAACGATCAGCTCAATGACTTCTGACACAACATCCAAACATTTTCCAAAACCAAAATTGCATGAACAGAAGATTATGGTAACACTGATATGAGCCATGTCCATTGTATTCTCTTCCCCACTGACAACTTTTTTTTTTCTCCCTCTCCCTTAAGCATCTGGACACTTTCCTTCCCAAAAAACTTTTCTTCCAAAAGGGAATTAGGAACTGCAGTTAAAGATTTATTGGCATCACAATTTTTTTTTTTTTTTTTTTTTTTTTTTTTTTATTTAAAAAAAAATTTTTTTTTTTTTAAATTTTTATTGTATAGGCATAAATAACCTTGTTAATCAATGGTAGAAATACATAGATGTTTAGGGACCATATTGTGACTGATTAAAACACTGTTTGAACTAATTCATGAATAAAAGTTAATTCTATAATTGGACATTATTTTCTAAACTACCTAGTGTGTGTAATATATAGAGTTGGCGACCGTAGTCGAGGGCGACCCAAAGGCTCCCTTTTCAATAGGTACTTCACCGAAGTGTAGGGGAGGGCACTATTTCTTTCCCTGGATTGCACCACTTTACCCTTGATACGTACCTTATATTGCTGAGTATTAAGCAAGTAGGTATCCAGTACCATTTTTAAAGTCTTTGGTATGACGTGACCTGGGATTGAACTCTGGTCTCCCAGATCATTGGCAAACACTCTACCCACTAGGCCATCTAAATAAATTTGTTGAATATTTTAAGATTTTAGAAACTACTTGAATTGGTATAAAAGAAAATTAGCTGAAATTACATAAATTGGCTGTTTTAGTCGACTTTTGAAATTACTATTGTTCCATTTCTGGTAGTGTAACTTTTGATATAAGAATGCAACATTATAAATTCATTCCCTTGAAAAAGTATTGTAATAGTTGACCAAATACATTGAAATAATGATTTCCTCAGTATGACATGACCTTGTGAACGACCTTTCTCAAGTATCATATAATGAAATAATAATACTGCAGTCTTTGGAACTTGACATGTTGATTCTTATCTATTATGAAATGGAGAAGCCAAAGTTTATTCAGACATTCTCTGGTCTTGTTCTGAAATTTAATACATCTCCCATGTTTCTTAGATATTGAAGAATCTTCAGAATCGGTCTTAAACTTCAGTGTTTGTGCAAGCTAACAGTTTCATTATTTGTAACAATTTTTTTTTAATTTTTAAAAAGAAATTTATTTATTTTTATATATATATATATAATGGGCAATAGATATCTTAACCATTGGAACTATTACTTACTGCAGTTTTGAACAATGAATTTCTAATTAATAACTTGTTTTAAGAATTATATTTTCTAACATTACATTAGTTCTTTTTAATAAGCATATTAATCAAACATACTGGAAAATTTATAAACTCACTTCAAATCAAGGACATTTTTTCTTTTTATGCTTTTTTAATAGTTTTTTAAAAAGTTTTTTTATTATATATTTAATACTCAGTTATCTTAAGATTTTTTAAATTTTCTTTAGGTATGATCTAGAGATAATTTAGAGAAAATCTATTAAAGATTACTTTTAAGAAAAATTTATATCAACACTAGTATTGAATTTCAAAAATGCTTCATATTCTTAATTTCAGAAGAAATAATGAATCCATATTTAGCGAGTTTGCAATGCAGGATTCAGATCTTATTGGTGATGTTGACTTTGGTGCTGATATAACTGGTAAGTCACATTTTTACCCATCCACTCTATACTTTTATTTAATTTTTTCTAAGCCAAATTATATACAAAAAAAATGTAACATTGCAGGATAGTTACTAATGTCTTGACAGTTTTATTCAATAAAATTCTCATATTTTCATTGCTTAAAAAGACATTGTCTTGAAACATGGTACCTGACTTTTTTAAGATTGGTATGTAAAACCTATTTTTCAAAAGTTAGTCACTTTGTAGCTGAAGTAAAATCACTTCTGTATTTGTAATTTTTTTTACTACTAAACTATATGCCAAATCCCTATGTTCAGTATGTGTCAGTTAAAAATAAACCCCTCAAAACTATACATTTTGATCCAGAAGACAAATATCAAACTATCATAAACCTAAAATTCAACTGGCAATGAAAGTTTTCAGTTCTTTTCAATAACATTACTAATTTCCAGTAGTTTATTATACGAATACTATTAAATCACTCACTAAAAGTAAGAATTTTTTTTCTTTTTGATATCTTTAAAAACTATTTTAGCAAAATTTATTTTAATGTGATTTTTTTTTTTTTTTTTATTAGTTTTCTATAAGGAAAAAAAGATTACTTATTTGTTTTGTACTGAATCTATATTGAGAAATTTCATATTTTTATATTCACTCTCAAGTTTTGAATTTATATATAGAATATCGTAAATGTTATTTTTGCAAACAATCTTAATTTTTATGCATTGCAGGTAGTGCAGTAAACCCAGGAGAATATGCTTCGTCAGGTATTGACAAAAAATTTAGGCTTCATCTTCAGTATATGGTTTGTCAATGTGTGCATGAATATGCCTGTTTAATAAATCACATACACAAAATCTAATTCAATTGCATGAATGTTGTCTTAGTTTATTTTCTTAGTGGATCTTGTTTGGTCAGTTTTGCTGGATTTAATTCTTACAATTTATTTGCATGCCTCGTTTTCAGGAAATTGGGATAAGTTTTCAGATGATCTGATCTGTTGGGAAACTCAGAACATCTACTATCTATTTTAATTAAATTTTTTTTTACAAGTTCATATGCACGTTTTATTTTCACAGAAGTACCTGCTGAATGTTTGACTTTTTTCTATGTTTTAGATAGCAAAATGTTCATTCCATCAAAAACGAAAAAGTTTTAAAATTTGACTTCATATTTCCTACTTATAGTTTTTTTTTTTTTAGTCATAATTCAGCTGTCATATGACTTAAATCTACAGGCATGATTATGCAAAAGATCCTGATGATATAAATCAAAATAATTTCCATTTTTTTCTCTGGTTATTAGCTTATGTTCTTGCTTGCCCCTTTTTCTTTATCAGAGAGATTCAGTTAACTTATATAATTCTTTGGAGTTAATGTAAGTAGATTATTAAAAGCTAAAAAGATTATTTTCAAAATCCATGTTAACTTATATGTATTTATCTAATAAGTAGTATATTACTAAGTTTTGAATTTTTTTTATTCTCAAAATATTTCTTGCATTTCTTCACTTTATAATTCTCAGTCATTTACATTCCAAGCTGTATAGAAGGTTGTAGAATAGATTGGCTGAAACCTATCAGCAACATAAATTTAGTTATCCAAATCTTGGATTCAATTTGCAATGTTTGATTTTGAAAAAACTTAGTTGAAAACTTAGTCTTTGTTCTAAATGTTTAGATAAAAAGAATGTTGTAGATGTGTTCTCATTTCTATAACATCTGGTCTTATTTCTAGAGGAATTCACACTTAACATTAATTTGTTTCTCACTTAAGTATTTCTATTTTGATTTCTGAATTGAGCTTGCTACTTCCAGGAAACCAGATTAACTTTTATGTAATAAGCCATATCTTATAAGCTCTTACAATGTGGGAATTCAGTGACAGGTTATCATACTTATTGTATGATTTTGAGCAATCCTCATACATTTTGTTAGACACTTGTTGAAGATCTCAATGTGCAGTCATCAGAACAGTATTTAAAAGCATAGTTTACCAGAGTTTAACTTCTATTCAATATGAAAAATAGTAAATATGTTATGGTAGAGAATAAAAATAGGTTCAGTTGCCTCTTAATATAAGGCTTTAGAAAGTTAAAAGTTGTAATTTATGAATACTTTGAAATCAGCTGTGATTCATCTGGTAAATAAAAAGTTTGCAGGGTCACATCACCTTCTAAAGACCAGTGTCAGAATAGAACAGCATTGGATAATACGATTGAAGGAATTTATCTACATGCAGCCAATCAATAGGTTGAGCATTTCTCACATAAATTAAACTATGACTGTCTATTATATCTTGTAAAACAGTTTATAAGACAAAGCAGAATATCAAATATTGTATTTTATCAAATTTGTTAAGGTTCACATATAGAAACATAAGCAAATAATAAAACCAAGGAATATTCCTATTACTCAAGTATCTAAAAATCAACCTTTTTCTTTTATAATACATAGTATTCCAGCATTATTAAATCCTCTCCTATAATAGTTATTATATATACATTTCATAGAATAAATGTAACAAATTATGGGACAATAACAAAAGAAAAATATAATCATGTAGTTTTTTTTCTGAAGATTAAATTGCATAATTTTGTGTTATTTCAGAACTTATATTCACTAAAATTGATTATACAAGTTTTCTTTGCTATTTACTTTTACTTATAGTATTGTTTATCAAAGCATTGAAATTTACCAGAAATTCAGAACAAATTGTAAATTGATAATGTTATGTTCAATGTGTATGTGTTTTAATGTAGTAATTTATTTGTCATCAATTATTGATTACTGATCCTAATTAAAATTGATCTGCTTTTTCACAAGGTAAAACTAAGTTTAGTTCTTTAATGAAAATAAGACAGGATTTGATTGTCAGGTTTATACTTATTCACAATATATTTTAATATTTATAGTGTATACTTAGATATATTTAATATATTTACATATCGTTTATTGGCTTTAATTCTTTCAATATGTCATGGTGTAGGAACAAATTAGGGATTTCTTATATTTGGCTCTGATACTTCTGTGTTTTTGGTTTGATAAAAATATATATTGATTACTGATAAGTTTGTCTATTCTTTTTAGATGTCTAAACAGCTTTAAATGGAACAAGCAAATTCTCTTTGCATATTTATATCTAAAGGAAACATATGTAATGGTTATTGTTATAGGAAGTGAAATTTTTGACAAAGTTGTTTGCATTTCATACTAATACCCTTTGGGAAAGGCATGAATCTGTTCTCCCCATCCAAACTGGATAAACAGAGCAAACAGGGTTCATAAGTTTTGGTAAGACAACCACACTTGAAGGAAAATTAAATTTAAACCAGTTAAAAATTGACCTTGTGTCACATCCTGCTCATTGTGGAGGGATTACATGAATACATATACAAAGGAAGGTTTATTTTATTTTTCAAATTTCTTTTTAGAAAAATAATCAGAAATATGTTACTGCAAGCCTTAACTATAATTGTAGTTTGTTTTTTTTTTTTTTTTTTTTTTAATTTCCAAACTTCAAAAAGAATTTCCTAAAAATAAAATAAATTAGTTAAGCATTACTAATTGGATTTATTAGTAGTTCTTGCATAACGTTATTGCTTAGTATCAATAATCTGGATTTAAAAAAAAAAAATTTTTTTAATTAAAATTTGTTTTAAGTGTAACATGAATTAAAAATTTCGTGACAGAATTCCTTGAAGTTATTTTTACAAAATAACTTCATAATATAAAGAATATAATTGGTAGATCTGTTTGTTATTATGTGGATAAATCTTTTATAGTAACAATTTCTTATAAATCATTCAATGTTTGATTGACAACAAAGATTGTAAAAATCACAATGTCTTGACCTGATATAGATTGACACTAGGTTTTAAAACATCATAAAACTGCCATCTTGAACACAATTTAAAACATTTTGTTTATACATACATACAAGTATTATTATACACTGTAAAATGATATAGATATATCTTCAGTGTTTATCATATTGCTAAAATGCTATGATATATAACTTAATATGTTGGTTGGAATGAGCATTTTGAAATGTCTTTGTTGCCTGCTGTGTTATTTTAATGCTTGTTCCATTTTTAATCTTTTTATTTCCTGACTACCACCTGAAAACACCAGAGAGTGATATTGATAAGGAAAATGACAGAGAGTCTACTGGTATGTTTCTACCCTGTTTTCTCCTGCTTACGGGGTACTGCTTCTGTTGGCATGCTTTGGGTTTTTTATTTCCCCATTTTTATATTTTTTTAGGAATACTTTTACTTTATAATAAATGACTAACCTTTTTTTTCTTTTTTTTTTTTAACTGATGTTTTTTGGTGGTGTTTCTCTCTTTTTTTCTTTTTTTGAAATTGTATATTATCTTAAAGGAACTTATTTCATATTATTTTTTTTTTTTGAATAGGTTCACATTTTTGTTTTTTAGCATTAAACTTTAAATACTAAAGCATATTGGAAAACTTAAACAATGTCTAACCCAAAAAATAACACAAACAACTAAAAAAATATAAACATTTGGATAAATTTGATAAATTATCAACTGGTTTCAACCTTAAGTCATCATCAGTAAAAAAAAAAAAAATCTATTTGCATTTCAAGACTGATAAACTTATAAAAACAAAGTAATTAGAATTTATGTGTCTGAGATTTTTTTTCTTTATAGCATAAATCATTTGATTGTTTCAAATTTTTAAATGATTTCAACTCCTCTCCCCACCCAAATAGATGAAAAATTTGACTAAGAATTAATGAATGAGAGTAAATATTGGGGTGGGGGTTTAATTTGTAAGTTCTTTTGAGGTAAGTGTTTCTAAATGTGATATCTATTTAATCTTCATAAGTTTCTAATATTAATGTGATATTTGATAGATGTTTTTCAATTTTGTCAATAGTGAAAATGGGAGAATCTTCCTGGATTTATTTTAATACAGATTAAAGTCTGTATCTCTAGTTGTTGATTCTAAAACTGAAAGGCCATTTTGATTTTACTACATATTGTTTAAAACAACATGAATTCTAAAGGTAAATAAAAAATTTTACCATTAGTTTGATTTATGTTAGAATTAGTGTAATTACTGTTTACAATGGTCTTTCTCTACCATTTACATAGTTGGAAAAATTTTGTTTTGTCTTTTTTTTTTTTTTAAATAACTTGGTTGTTTAAGACTTATTACTTTCTATTGTATCTCAAGTTTTGTCAGTCTATCATATTTAATCATTCCTGGGTCTAGAAACATCTCTTCACTTGGGCTTTATTTAAAGGAGATGTATATGAGTTGTTATAAATCTCACCCAGGAGAAGTTGAAACAAGATAGTTTTTTGTTTTGTTTTGTTTTTTCTTTTTTTTTTTTTTTTTTTTTTTACTGATTTTTCAATATAGTCCTCCTTGATATTTGTTTCCAAAATATCAACCCTGCAAGTAGGATTTGAGTTTGAAGAAACAGGAAGAAGTCAGATGGGAACGGGGGAATAAAGTTTCAATTCAAATCCACAGTGGCTTCAGCTTCTGTGCTGTTCCTTCCCCTCTTGAATTCTGCTGCCTACTTCTTCACAGTTACATAAAGGAAGTTTTCAGAAAGTATCTGTACCATGTCCTCATGGATTTTCTGAGGTGTCCTACATTTCTTTTGTAGGTACTTTGACTGCCTGGACTTGTGTCTTGTCCATTTTTAGATTTGTCTCATACCTATCTTCTTGGTATGGGCATCACCTGCACAAACATTAAGACTAATCTGAATTAGTTTTTTTTTTTTTTTTTAAGTGGTAGTGTTCTATCACAACAAATGCTCAGTTATGGCTTCTCTCTCTCTCAGAACTTTTTGAATGATGTGTTATATATCTTGTTGAGTAATAATTCTATTTTAGTGAAATATAATTTATTCATTAACCATTTAACCATGAATTAATTTCAATCAAGAGTATATTTGCCTTTATTTTGAATCAACTCTTGCTTATTGGTTCCTCTCAAGTAAAATTCAGCTGATTTTGAGCTCAAGTTTTCTGCAAATATTTTCATCTGATCATCTTCAGGAAATTTTTTTGTCATTTTGTAAAGAACAAAGACAGTTGGAAATCACTTGGTACATGGTATGGGGCATATGGTTGATGGGTAGAACAGACTAGCCTAAATCTATTTTTTTCCTTCTTGATTCTTGTTGGATGTGGCTTTGTGTTATGGAAAAGCACAACATTTCTCCTATTGATGAGTACAAGGTGTTATCTTAGATTTTCATGCACATGTTGCAGCTGTAGAGAGAGTATAAGTTTGCATTGACCATCTGATTGCAATTTAAAAACTCAAAATGAATAACAGCATGGTGATTTTTGCTATAGAGACAGCATAACTTTTCTTCTATGAAGCTCTGCTTTTGGGTTAGGCTGTAGAGATTCAGTTTTGTCAGTCCACTGCTTTTTACATTGAACATTGTCATGAAAGACAAATTTTTCATCACCAGATACTGATATTCTTGAGAAACGTCATTTGTCTGCCTTGAAAGACTTATTGCTATGGATATGCAATCTTCTAATTATGAGGGACCCAAATGCCCAGCTGGCTCATTTTTCCTATCTTTTTCAAGTGGCAGCAGACCATGGATTTGGATATGTTGAGGTCAAGTGCTAATTCTTGAATACTTTTGCATGGATTGGATTCCACCAATCCTCTTATAGCATCCTGATTGAGGTCTGATGAGCATCCTGGTCTGGGTTCATCCCTCAGTGACATTGTCAGTGAAATTTTGAAACCAGTGTCAGTAACGAAACCTTGGCTAAAATCACAACGAATTTTATCTATTTCTGTAGCAATTTTGTTATTCTTAAACTCCTACAACATTACATGTCTAATATGCAATTTCAGTTTTTCCATTTTTAGGAGTTTAAGATCATAAATTAAATTATGTGCATTCTTTCATTACTAAAATAAGAATGACTGAAAACACTCGGGTAATTTCTGGTTCCTTTAAAAAAACAATGGGAATTTGAAATGCATAGTTAAAACTTGCTTTTTAAAAAAAAAAGAAGCTACCTTGTTACCATTAAAGTCTTCATCAGATGATGACTTTAAAATAAGGCATGTTTTTGCTCCAAAGCATCATTATCACTAACACAAAGTTCATCTGTAATATTTTACAATTGTGATTTCATGATGATTCTCTATGATCACTAGTCTTTCCTAATGTTATCTGAACTTTTACAGATATTCTGTAATCAACATTTAGTTTAATGTTTATTACAGAAAAATATAGATGAGATCTCTTGCATATAATATTCAAGTTCTGTTCATAAATAGTGTCTTAGTCTATTTTGTGTATATGTGAAACAAAGAGGATGTACTTCACCATGACGATAGTCTTGTCAACTAAACTGTCATCAAAGAGTATTACTTGGAAGTCTTGTTTCATTTCCATGATGTTGGACATTATAAAAGGCCAGACATATGGTCTATGGGTCTGTTGCAGATTCACTATGACAATGTTCCTACACACTTGTCCAACAGTTTTTGGCAAAATACACTTGGCAGATCTACCTCTACCTGACATTTTTTATTTTTTAAACTAAAAATTTGTCTCAGTATAAAAGATTTTAAGATGTGTCGGTCATTGAAAGAAATATGACCTTATATGAATTTACTTCATTTGGAATCTAGAATAATCTATTTGATTTGAAATTAGCATATATTTCTTTTGATTTTTTTTTTTTTTTTTTTTTTTTTTTTTTTTTTTTTAATAGGCATATATTTACAATGTTTCATCTGATCATGTGAAAATCCTGTTTTTGTTTTGTTTTTGTTTTTTTTTTTTCTTTTCTTTCTTTAAGCATTCTTTATAGTCATTGCCTTAATCCAAAATTCTAACTTTCTAGATCAATAGATACAATTATCAAACACAAATTTGGTTATTCAAAGCTAATCTTACCTACCACATTAAACAAAATTTATCTAGGTTTATCCTTTTATGTGTAGATTCTATTAGATTCAGTTTTATGATTTTTTTTTTAATTTATTGTATGTTGTGTAAAGTTGTAGAACTTGTTAATTCCTAGTACTCTTTGGATCCTTTAAGATGTCATCTACTTGATGCAGTTTTATGAACATTGTATTAACTGGAAGTAGACTTCAAACTATTCAGTTTTGCTGAAATAGCCTATTTTGTAAGTAGATGTATCTGTTGAGGTATTTTCAAAGTTCTTGTATTTCAAGGATCTCAATCTTCCTAAATGGTTTTCTTGTGAATTTGTATTGATCCTTATTTAATATAATTTTTTATATATTAGCTCTTGTGGTCTTCAATTCATTCTTTATAATGTATGTGCTCCTGATAATCATTCTAATTTTGATTTTCTTTCTCTCTACTTGGAAATCTGAGATAGCCTTTGGCTATTTTGATATATATATATATATATATATATATATATATATATATACACACACACACACACACACACACACTAAGGTAATGGAAAAGTAAACCTGCATATGCAGTCTTGTTTAAAGAACACTGTTCTTTTATAGACTCTCAAGCTATGAATGTTTCTAGTAGAATCTTTTACAAATTTTATTCTTAAGACTTGATACCTAGGATTGACGAAGAGATTCTGTGTTGTAGTACTTATTCTAACTCTTTGTCTCTTAGTTTATTAGTATGATGGTTATTTTTATTTTTTATTTTTTTTTAAGTGGTACTTAAGTACAATACCTTCATTTCTTTAGTATTACTCAACAGATAGATTTATACTGATTTGACATTTGACAAATTTCTTTGGAAAGAAATTATATAAAGCTTTTAATTCTACCAACAAATGAATTGTCTTTGTCAGGCAGTTCAAAAGTGAAATGAACTATGTACAACTTGATAAGAAATCCTATGTATCTCTTTCTGGTTAAAATGAGATATCAAAAGGTGTTTACATGTGATAAGACGGGGAATCAATAATCTGTGTTGTAAAACCATAAAAGTAGCAGTTTGTAAATTAGCCCAAAAAAGGGTTCTGATGGTAGTCAGAAGAATGCCATCTATATTGTATAGATAGTATTAATAGACTTAAAACAAATAGCTACTTCATATTTTAACAAAAACTTTATTAAAACAAATCTGAAAAAATTTTTTTCTTTTTTTTTCTAAGTTTTAACAAAATGCAAATGTTAATTCATTTAATCTGTTATTGATTTTTACCCATATATAAGCATTAGTAACACTCATATATAAACTTTGTAGAAATCAGAAGTACCCACCACTTTATCTCTAATGGTGAACTTTGACATAGTTAACCTCTTTAACAAAGGTCAGTGGTTTATGACCCTTGTTATAAGAACCATACCAGCATCTCCAACTTATTGTTGTGTACATGTATATTGTCACATGTTTCCCAGTGTGATAATTTTAGCGTTCTAATGATAACTTATTCCCATTTACATTTTAAAGTCAAAGCAATTATTTTATCATCATGAGACTTGATTTGTTACATTAATATTTTGTAATCTGTTCCAAATTGTATGTGATAAGGCTTTTATTTTATTTGGTTATTTGGGTTATCAGTGCATGTGAGATAGTCTTTGCATGATTCAAGGGCTTGGCGAATATTTCACATTCAATTGGTATATTGTTTTCTTTATATACATTCTTTCTATTGGCTAAAGGTCAACCAATGAAATGGGTTTTTACTGCTCTGAAGCTTTATATAATATGAAATGTATATAAATATACATACTTTTCTTACTAATTTTATATCTGTGTAAATGACAGCTGCTAAGCATGCTTTATCTTTAAAAGTTTAGTTGTCTGTCATAACTATTTAGACTTTGTGACATTTATTATTGTTGTTATATTTCTGTAACAAAGTTTTTAATAAATTTGTTTTAATAACAAATAAAACTTTTGCTGTACTCATGCAAAATATTTAGCTCTTCATGCTGTGTGTGATATATTTATACTTTATCATTTGTGTATGATCTTGTATAAGAAATACAATTAAATCATAAGTGAAACTTTTGATATATTTAAACTATTGGCATCTGGTACTATATTACTTTCTTAATAGATTAAATCACTCCTCAAAATGTGGCAGTTGTGCTACTTTATTTGAACAGGGAAATATTTTGAATCTAAATTTGAAATAACATTTAAGATCTTTATTGCTTGCCATGTCTTAAAGTTTCAGTTTAAATGTAAAATCATGATCTTCTCTTCCAAAGAACTAAAGAGAATTCTGTAAAGACTAGAATGGTAATTCAGAAGAATAATATTAAGTAAATATAGCAAATGAGTAAAACTTTTCATACCAGTATGCAATATTTGTTTTTGTCTTCATTATACATTATATAGATTATACAGTTTAGTTTTATCCTAATGAAATATTATGCTCCTTTGTAATTATTGGTGCTTCTTATTGCTATCTTCAATTGGTCTAATTGGGAATGGTACTTATTTGAATCATTTGTTTTCTGAAAGTGGCTCTTTTCTAATAATATAAGTTTCTTTGAATAGTGACCATCGGTTGATTAGTGGTGCTTTACTTTTTATTTCATGTAATAAAGTATCCACTTTCCATTGCTCGTCACAATGGGGTTTTTTTTTGTTTTGTTTTTTTAACAAAATGATTGTTAAATTTTAGTTAATTGCATCCAACAATATTGTTTTTATTTTTTGTCTTTGCTTGTGTGAAAACCACACATCAAAGCAACTAACATAACCAAGATGTTCATTGTTTGATTTGTATATTTTGAATATATTGACTGTCTTCTTTGTCATTTAGTATTGATTATATTCAAATAATTTCATGATTTGATTGCTGTCAGCCTCTACTAGTCTGTTGTATGTAGAGTTTTATTCTGTGAAAAATCATCAGCACAAAACTTTGTATACCACTTTTGACAAATTTGATTATTTATTTTATCCATAAACTAAAAAAAAATATTTACACTTTAATTGCATTTTCATCTTTAAAGCTAAAAAAGAGTATAATATACTGAAAATATATCTTCAGTGTTAGAATAAATATACAAATTTTGACCATTTTGAAAAAAAAAATACTTGCTGGTATGATGGCTGCCACAATCTTTTATTTTTTATTTTTATAAAGTTAAAATAACTTAATTCTTTCTGATGACAAAAACAAACTTTTTAGGTTCTACAATAGTTTTAATTTTGTAGAATAAAGGTTTGATTGATAAACATTTAAGTGTATGTTGGATTGGACTAATTTTTGGTATGCAAAGTAACATAATGGCATCGCCTTCAAAATGACCCAAAAGTATTTCCTGAATTTTATATACAAATCTTTATAAACCAGACAACATAGTCTACCAGTATTAGATCTATCCTAACTCTATAATGAATAATAATAAACAAGAAGTAGGTCTTTTATGCTATCAAATATTGTAAAACACCTACTTTAGTATTGAATTAAGGATATCATAATTATTAAAGATGAAAAAATAAAAATGCTGAGTAAGTTATTTTTATATAACACATCTTTATAAAAAAATAGGAACACTGTCTATTCATTTATATATAAAGAAAAACAATTACATGACAGGAATTTTAGGATTCAGATTAATTTTAGTTTTGAAAGTTATTTGTAAGTTGATCTTTTTTCCATCTCCCTATATAATTAACATTCTTATAAATATCTTGTTTTTGATAATCTTAAAAATATGCACACACAGTGCATTTATGCAGCAGTCTTTTATTTATGATTAAAGATCATAGACAAGGAATATTTGTTAAACATTTAGTTGTTTATGTACAGTGGAATGTATGTGTGAATCTTGTTGAATTTTCTGTTAGAGCATGACATTTGTATTACCATATATCTAATACTCATGTATATTATACAACATGATCTAAACTTTAGAAGCCCCTAAAACACATACAACTCTAAACTAAATAAAATTTTCTATTTGGAAACTTGTTTTAAATGTATCTAACTATTGATAGATATAACTGTTTTATTTTTATATATATATATATTTTAAGGTTTGTAACTGGATTTACATAGGTGAAACTTCCAGGACTATTAAGAAATGTATTTATGAACATATTTGTGATTTTTAAATGACGTGATTTTCATGTTTTAGTCTAAACATTTAGAAACCATAGTTTCAATTTTTAAAGTTCCAGAATGTTAGTTAAAATAGATAATAATCAAATCAGAAAGTTTGTTGAATCTAACATAATTCTAAAGAGTGGATTCTTCTAACTTATCTCCTTAATTAGTTCCAAATAGTTATATCACTTATTTAGATTAGTTTCTATTAATTATACTTACATTCAATATTTTTATTTCTATACAAGACATTATTTTTATTCATTTATTTTCCAAACACAGAAGTGTCCTCAGTCTAGTTTGAAATGGAATGTGATTGATATTGAAGAGCACAATTTTTTTTTTTTTTCTTCGTTTGAAAATTACTTTTTCAGATGTAACTTTGACCAATAAATATACTGCCCTGAAGATGGTCACATAGGCCAAAATATTGGCAAATTTCATATAAATACTTCCTCTGAATATATTTGTTTTTCATGTTATTTATACACATGAACATACACTTCTGTTTCATCATTTCTTCCTTCATTTTTATTTTGTATTAATGTTTTTAAACAACTAAAGGATTGATGAAATTTTAATTGTTGAATTTTTATTATCGAGATATAATAAACATTCTTTTGAGAACTCTTGGTTTTATCACTATGAAACATTTCCATGTCGAAAATATTAGTATTATTTATTTTTGTTAAATTTTACTTCTGTTTTTTGTACAACCTGTTTTATATTAGGTGATCTAATCATCTTATACTGATGGATTTACAGGATCCTGTATATAGTTATCAAATGATTTAAATAAAAAAAACTATGAAAATACAATTACTATTTAATTACAAGGATCATTTAAATAAGTTTCCAGACTTTTTTCATATGGGTACTTTTATTGATAGTACACACATGAAACTCTAATCCCCTTCAAAGTAATCATCTCCAGCTGCAATGCACTTGTACCATTCCAACAACTTCTGGGAGTTCCCATGGAAGTCCTCTTGTGTGAGTGTGTCAATGACCTTCGTCACAGCCTCTTTCATCTCCTCAATTGTCTCATAACGACAGCCTCTGAGCTTAAGGAATAAGTAAAAGTCACAGGGAGCAAGGTCTGGACTATAGGGACGGTGAGGAACTGTCTTGATGCCCATCTTGGTCAAAGAGTCTGTGACAAGGATGGAGTTGTGGACTGGTGCATTGTCCTGGTGGAAATGCTACTGACCTGATTTGAAGAGTGCTGGCCTCTTCCAATGGAAATCTCCCTGAACTCTCTTAAAACCTCAACATAGTAACCCTATCCCTAAACCTTTGGCCGATCAACTCTGGTGTATTGACTTACTTCTCCCACTGTTACCGGACATTGGCATAATGGTTAGAGTGTTAGCCAATGGCCGGGAGACATGGGTTCAATCCCAGGTTGAGTCATACCAAAGACTTTAAAAATGGTACTTGGTGCCTCCTTGCTTAACACTCAGCATTATAAGGTAAAGTGGAGAAATCCAGGGAAAGTAGTAGCGCCCTCCTCTACACCTTGGTGTAGTAGCTATCAAAAAGGGAGCTTTCGGATCACCCTCGACTATGGTTGCCAACTTTACTTTTACTTACTCCTCCCACACCTGTCATCATCCCTCACAGACTCCCTGCATTCCTTGAATCTCTTATGCCACTCAAAAACTGATGCTCGATTCATGCAAGATGGTTGAAAAGCAGTCTGAAGCATTCTATGCATTTCTGTGGCATTTTTTCCAAGTTTAAAACAGAATTTTATTGCATATTGTTCTTCTAAAGTGTCAGATTGCATTTTTGAAATTCACCAGCTGTAACAATCAGGCTTTAGTAGGGTGTATTCCAATTGCTGCTGTAGCTGTTCATTTGAAGTTGAAATCATAAAAATTGGTCAGTCATCTCATAAGATGTATAGCAATAACATACTGAATTATCAAGGGTCTACAACAATTTTAAATGCCTGTACAAAAAGTCTGGAAACTTATTGAATGCACCATGTATGTCAACAAATAGTATACTCATAAAAAATTATTAAAGCAGGTTTGAAAAGTATATTTTTGTCTTTTACCTATGTTCTTTAAATTATTAATCTGAATTCAGCCAAAGTGATTTGAAAATGTTTTAGTTAATTAATCATAAATTGAAGTCAACTTTCATTTTAACATTTAGTATTATTGTTTTTATATGTGACTTCAATATTTCATAAAATCTAGGAAAAACTCTTAGCTAATGTTAGGTGGATTCCCATTCATTAGCACTTTGTTATTGAGCATCTCTTACAGGCTTGCAGAAATCTCACTGTTTCAGATGTTAAGAATGCATGAATTTGAAAAAAATAATTATTTGGTTGTGTGAATAGATACTAAGTGCATGTGACATTTCAGGATTTGTGGGTATAAACAAAGCAAATCAAGATTTGATTGTTGTTGTTTTTTTTTTTTTTTTTTTTTTTTTTTTTTTTTTTTTTTCTTTCTTTTTAAGCCTTAAAATTGAAAAGTTTCTTAAATTTAAGGTTTATGTGGGAGATGAATCATTTCAAATGAAGCATTTAATAATCATAAAAGAAAAATTGCAATCAATTGATTTTAATTTTAACATGAAGGAAATTTTTAATTCTAAGAAACGTTGTAAAATTGAAACTTTAAACTGTTAAAATAACTTTAATTTTTATGCAATCTGAATATTGAAGGAACTGCATAAGTTCCTTAGCTGAATTTAACTGAAAAAAAGTACATATCATTTTCATAATCAAAAGAAAACAATATGTAAATTGAAATGATAATTTCTGTATAAATATGTTAACTTTTCTTGGCTTGTATTTCAGTTTGACTATTAGTATTCTTCATTTTGTGTTTGTTTAATGTTGCAATTTTACTTGGTGAAAATTTTGACTAACATTCATTTTCCCAGTGTAGAGTTTATGAATAATTATAATTTTTTTCTTTTATCTGCTTCCATCAGTGAGTGACAACTTTTTCGGTAAGAAGCTTGTCTCAAGTTGTTTGCTTTAAGCATTTCAGCACTTGTATATTTTAGCTACTTTTTTTTTTTTTTTTTTTTTTTTTTTTTTTTTTTGTAAGTTTTCTAGACTTATATTCCCATTGTTTATAGTTTGTATTATATATACATTCAAGGGTGTAAGTGAGAAGATCTTTCTCTTGCAACAAGGCTTGACATGTTTACTGATTAGTAATTTTCAATATTTTTGTTTTCAAAATATAAATGCTGTTGATGTCTGTTATTCTTGTATTTTTTGTCACACTGCATCTTTATTAGCAAATTTTCTTTGTGACTTTTTTTTTTACAATATTAGCCAAATTAATCTACAAAAATCAGTACTTCTAGACTTAGATACTTCTAAGCGCTAGAAAAGTACTTTTTTTTTTTTTTCCTTGTTTGTGTTAATTCTAATAAATCCTAATTTTTCATATTCATTCATTAAGAAAACATTTAACTAGCATAACTTGCTCTGCTTTTTAATTGTGTTCAGCATGATACTTACTATTTGAAAACTTTTTTTATCATCTTAAATTCTAACACTTTTTTTTATTTTTAATAAAGAAATGTGTAAAAAATCTACTTTAAGTTGCAATGTAGTTTTCAGCTTCAGTTGCTACAAAATTACATTTTGTCACATAAAGAATTTTCTGACTAAAAAAACCACAGTTGTCTTGCCTTTTGAAATAGTAACTACAGCTAATGTTGGTGGTCTTAACACTTAGCCAAGCATTGTATGTTTTATCATATGTTGCTATGAACATATAACAGATGTAAAGTTGGCGACCATAGTCGAGAGTTACCCGAAGGCTCCCTTTTCAATAGCTACTACACCAAGGTGGAGGGAAGGGCGCTAATGTACATGAATATAATAATCTAAGGGATTTTATTTGATATGTGATTAATTTTTTTAAACACTGTATTGATTTTATATTGATACATAAAAAGCATAGAAAATCTCTAGACGGGTCTTTATTTAGTTTTGTAATAAACTCATCCATTTATATTTGGTAATTTCTGGATACCAAAATTTTAGTTTCCCTTTTGTAGATTCATGGGAAACCATTATATCTCCATCTTCATACTAAAACTTTTCATAATCTGCATCTGTTTTACATTAACTGAAATACGAGGTGCATACGATAAGTTTCCAGACTTTTTTTGTATGGGTATTTAAAATTGTCTTTTGTCAAACCTTGTTGTTATCTTGAATATTATGTACATACTTACCTTTTCATTGGCTTTTTATTTAAATTTTTTTTTTTTTTTGCTTTTTGTGAAGTATATTGTGCCTATCATTCAGTAATTTTCTTAAATATATTTCCTGTTTTTGTTGGCACAGCTTTTCATATTAACTTTAAGCTACCTGCATGTTATTCTGTACGCTTTTTACTGTATTTATTTGTTCACATTCCAGCTCCTTATACCAGCTTTTCCAAAACAGATTCTATTCCAATTCAATTTATCAAATACCTTATTTTATTTATTTTTTAACTGAAAGTTTTTCCAAAGACTTTCTAAAAATAAAGTGTTAAAGTATCTACTATATGCTCTAAATGGACAATACTTGTATAATTTCTTGTCTAAAGCCAGTTTTATGAAGACAATTATATTTCAAACTTTTTTTTAGTAATTAAACACAAATTATCAAAGCAACATTTTAATTTAGAGCTATTTATTTTTGCTAATGTTTGTTTCATCTTTTGAATGTGAATTCTTATACTTTTAATCAAATTTTTAAAAAAATTGCATATGATATTAATGATTATTTTTTTGTATTGAGGTAAAAATTACTTTTAGTTAAAAATTCATATTCTAATTGAACATGTAAAACAGATCACAAACCCATCTCCTTTCTAAAAGTATATAGGTCCTCTTAAAGAAATTAGGGGATTAACTAATAAAATTAACTATATATATATGCTAAAAAAGAAAGGGAAAACTATGGACCTACTCTAAAGCACAGATAGACTACATGCTCATGAATAAGAAATGGATTAATAGTGCATTAAATTGTGAGGCATATTCCTCTTTTGAGGGTGTCTTTAGATCACCAAATTGTCACGGCTAAGACATGTTTGAGCATATGCTGGAATGTTGTGCAAGCAACTACAACTGCACACTATGACTGGTCCCTGCTTGACAATAAGGATATTAGCGATAAATATATGTTAATGCTAAGAAACAAATTCAATACACTACAGGAGGTATCAGAAACACCTACCCCAAATGACTAATGGAAACTTTGTCAGTGCCTACATAGAAGCAGCAGCTATGCAATAGGAGAAACTCAACTAATGCCAACACTCAGAAACTTAAGGCACAAAACAAACTAAATAACACATACCTAAAAGAACTAACAAAATACATCCAAGACTAAATCAATAAGATTAGGGATTCAGTTGAAGATAGACAATTTAGGATAGCATGGCAGACAGTATGTGGAGTAGAAGGAAGAGCACTATGAGAGCCTAACTAAAAGCTGCCAGCCAAGAAGAATGAATACACCTGTGGAAACATTTCAAGAATCTGCTTGGAAAATCCTCCAAAGTTACAGATGGATCCATCATGAAAATCATTAGCTAAACATCAAACTAAAACAGTTTATGCAAGAAAAACTTGATGTAGTACTAAGAAAAATTAAAAATAGGAAAGCTGCAGGTCTTCCTCAAGTATGGAAAACGAGGAAATTTGATGACCTATTGCAACGCAGAACACAACCAGAACATAATAGACAGATGGACTAAGGACTGCATCCTCCCTTTCCCCAAGAAAGGTGACCTCAGAATAGCCAAGAACTACTGAGCTATAACCCTTACTTCTATAGCGGCCAAAATCTACAATGTTCTTCTACTCAACTGCATTGAACCTGAATTGAGAAAATTCTTAGGAAGAACCAAAATGGCTCTTGGAGAAATCGATCCATGACATCACAAATTTTGACAATCCATCTAATATTGGAAGGTGTTTGTGCAAAAAACCTTGAGGCAACCTTATTTGTAGACTTCTCCAAGGAATATGACTCCATACACAGAGGAAAGATGGAGCAAATACTTCTGACCTATGGTCTCCCCAAAGAAACCATTGCAGCCATAATGATGCTATATAAAAACATAAAAGTAAAAGTTTGCTCACCAGATGGAGATGCAGACTTCTTTGAAATTGTAGCAGGTGTGCTGCAAGGAGTCAACATTAGGCTCATACCTGTTTCTTATCTACCCAGACTATGTGCTTCAAATGTTGGTAGATTTAATGAAGAAAATGGCCTTTATGCTGGCAAAGGCCAGAAGCAGAAGATACCCCTGCACGAACAATTATGAATGCAGACTATGCTGATGACATAGTGCTTCTGGCAAATACACCTGCCCAGGCTGAATCCCTGCTGCATATAATCTGTAACAAGCAGCAGGTGGCATAGACCTCCATGTCAACAGACAAAACAGTTCATATACTTTAATCAAAGCAGCAGCATCTCCTTTACCGAAAATGATATCAATATGCGACTAGTAAAGGCTTGGACAGCTATTGATAAACTATCGGTCATATGGAAGTCAGACTTGTCAGATAAAGTGCAGTTTTTTTTTTTTTTTTTTTTTTTTTCCATGTTGTAGTCGTGTCAATACTGCTGTATAGATGCACTACATGGATGCTGACTAAGTGTGTGGTGAAAAAGCTTGATGGCAATTGCACAAGAATACTGCAAGCTATATTTAATAAGTCCTGGAGGCAGCATTCCATAAAGCAGCAGCTGTACGGACACCTACCACCCATCTCAAACTATCCAAATTAGACAAGCAAGACGTATGGGACACTGCTTAAGTAAGGGCTTGCTCATAAGCGATGTACTCCTGTGGACCCCCTCACACAACAGCTCTGTACTGATACAGGATGTAGCATGGATGACCTACCAAGAATGATGGACAATAGGGACAGGTGGTGGGAGAGGGCCAGGGAAATCCATGCTAGCGGCTCGCCATGATGATGATATGCTAGAAGGAAGAAATCAAGGATTTTTAAATCCTGTGTATTTTTAGCTACTAAATTCTCAATTGAATAAGATAAAGAAGTTTGGAACAAAAACAAAGTTCCTATTAGCAACTACCTTTTGATAGGCAGTTACAATTTTTCTAAAAATTCTGACTTTAAATTGGCAAGAATAAAGATACTATATGACACTTTATTGTTGACGTCTTTGATCTACCATACTACTAAAAGGAATATTTTTCTCTTTCTATAATATGATTATTTTTACCTACTAGTAATGAGGGGCATTAATAAATGGAAATATTCTAGTCTTAAGCATTTTAAGTGATTTGTAAATGTCTTATTTTCCTTTTTTTTTTTTTTTTTTTTTTTTTTTTTCTTGAATTGAACTTATAAAACAAAATCTGGTTGTATTTTTTTTTTTTTTTTCCCCCCCAAACTTTTCTGTATTTCAGTGTAGATTAAGAAATAAATATGCTATCATAAATTTAAACATGCCATCAACTAAAGAATAACATTTTGGGAATAGATGATAAAATGAACCAAGCGATTTAAGATTAGAAAATGTACACTGAATTTATATTAAAGTGTAATTTCTACTGTAATGATCAAATGTTATTGGTTTTAAGACGATAAAATTTCTTTCTCAATTGACTCATTGTATGTATTGCACAGAATTATTCTTTTTGCATTTTAAAATTTGAGTAATTTTTTTTTTTTTTTTTTTTTTTTTACTAAAATAACAAATAATTTGAAGTATTTTTCTCTCAGGAGTTAATTTTAGTTAATCACTGGCTAATTTTTATGCAATTTGGATTGGGTAGAAAAGCTGTCATTATGTAATGAAAAATCTTATTTTAACAAAAAATTTACATTATCTAGCACATTTCAGTAGAACACTTGATCAGATCTTAAATTCCTTTCACTTTACACAATTTAAAATGCTTACTGCTGTTGCTGCTTCATTGGAGTAGGTTTTATTTTTGTTTTGTCTTAGAAACTAGTAGAAGTAAATATTATAACTAGTGAGAAGTGTATTCATCTCATTTCCCTTTTCTTTCACATTGAAGTATTAAATATGCTTTAAACAATATAATTATATGTACTACTTGAAATAGAATAGTGTATGCTTTATACAATGTGTCCTCTTCTGTAAGAGTTATTAGGATAACTTAAATTATGAAAAGGAATTTTAACTGTTTATAAGCATTTCTGAAATACAAATCTAAATATTCTAAGAATTAAACTCTAAAAAAATTATAGCCACTTATATATATATGATGTGTGTGTATTTAGTAAATTCTTTGAAAACAAATTATTATAACACTGTCCATTAAGTATTTCTCTCCAAAATAAATGCTTCATAAATGGATCTTATTTTAGTGGCTAAAATATCAATTATTATATTAACTTGAATATTTAATACAACTTAGATTTAAAACATTCTCATTTATCACAGCATGTTTGTTTCGTTTATTTTTTTATATTTTTTAAATTTTTTTACCCCTACAATAATGTCTTAGGGTAAAGTGAAATATCTTAACTTAAATATGAAGTATTATATGTGGGTATTTAGGGACTATTGTTATCATCAAATATCTATCTAGGTTCTTAAGCATGTGCATTCTTTTCTTGGGTAATAACATTTCATGATGGCCATAATCCACCAAATGTGTTAGAATTGAAATTTTGTCAGGATATATTTCCATAATTTTCTTGGCTTAAAAATATCTTTTACTGTGTCAATACCTTTTGACATTTATTGATTCAAGTTTCTTCTTTGTAATAAAAGAAAATTATTTTAAAAAGGCTGCAAATAATATTTCAAAAGCTATTACCAATTAGTTGTTTTAAATATTCTGATCTGAAATTTTTAACAAAAAACATCTTTAAGTGATGTATTAATTACACCAAAAAAATCTTAAACCATTTATCTTTAATTTTTATTTGTATTTTTTTTTTTTCTTTCAGTCATTTAATATCTGATATTATAACAGTGGGTTTTTTGGGGGGCGGGGGGTAATACTTTTCTACTACATAAACTAGTTATTGTATCCATTTTGTATTCCTATTGGTGAATATGAATATTGAATATATTTATTTTACAGGTATGGGTAAAGAACTTGAAAACCTAATCTTGGAAAACACTGAATTATTGGCAACTAAGTAAGTTTGTTGTTTTTATTTAATCTTAAGGTTAAATGTTCAGTACAATCATTAATTTAAAAATGATATATTCTGTCATTTGAAACTAAGTTTTATTTTTTATTTATTTATTTATTTATTTTTTTTTTTTTTATATAAGTACATGTAATGTCTATTAAGGGACATTTAGATTGAAAACCCTACATTTATAAAATAACTTTATAAATCTTTAGATTTGAAAACTGTTAATTAAAAACCCTAACAATTCAAAGTAATTTTAAAACAGTAATTGATAATTTATTACTAATTATGTCAACACAAAATATTAAATTGCTGATTTTGTTGCACATGTGTTGGAATCTTGTAGTTAATGTTTTTATTTTTTTATTTTCTCTCCTTCTTTTTCAGAAATGCACTGAATGTTGTAAAAGATGACCTTATTGCAAAGGTTGATGAGCTTACCAGGTAAGTTGTTTGATAAAGTAATGAAAAAAAAGTTGTTTATATCTACTTTATCTTAATTTATTAAAAACCTTATTTATATTTAATTATTTAAAAAAAATTTATGCTAACTTAATCTGAAGTAAGATCTTTGGAACTTAGCTAGTTATTTAAAGTACAATATCTAAATACATTAAACATTTAGTGCAAGTAAACTACAATGGAACTAAAATTAATGACTTGAATAATCTGAGAATATTTTTAAAAATTTGAAAGTCTTTACTATCTTAGTTGTATGATTAAAGTTAATGATCCAAAGTTAGATATAAACTTAATTCCTTAATATTATTTTATATGAATAGGTGTACATTGGTAATCTTTTAATTTTTCAGTGAATTAGAAATCAATCGTGAAGAAGTAACTTCTCTCCAAACTGTAAAATCCCGCCAACTACAGCGTATATCTGAGCTAGAAGAAAACTTGAAGAAAGTTAAAGAAGAATTGGAAAAGAAATCACAGATTGCTCAAGCTGATGAGGAAGTAAGCATAATTTTACTTACGTATTTAATCTTGAAGTGTTAATGCATTTTTTTTTTTTTTTTTTTTTTTTTTTTTTAATTGTAGTGTGTTTGTGCATTTTTTTTTTTTCTTTCCATGTGTATAATCTGGATATTTTGTAAAATACTACAGGAGAATTTATGTGTCCAATTAATTTTTACTTTTTATAATTAATGCTCAGTTACAGAAAAAAAATTTTAGTTAAGAATTTTCAAAAAAGAAAAATAGTTTTATTTAAAATTTTTATTTACCCTCTAGAAATTTATTGATAAAATAGCTAAGAATTTGCATACTGTTTTATTTGAAAATTTTTTTTCATTCACATTTAAATTATTTTTTTTAAAAATGTAACCTTAAACCTATGAGCGGTTTGAAACAATTTTTTTTTTTAATGTCTTAAATAGCAAAAATTTGAATTCAGTTTTTGATTGCCTGTTGAGTTATAGTGATAAAAAAAAATGAGATTTTAATGCTCAGTGACATCTCTTTTCAAAGTTATATGTATGTATGAAAATGGACATGACTACTTTTATTTATTATATATATATATATATATATATATATATAATCATTGTTTATCATTATTGTCCATTTTTAGTTAATATTTTCTTGATTTTTAATATTTCTAATTGAGTTGCATGGTCTAAATTGTAATGATGAATTGTTTAGATTAAGATTATATTTTTGATTTTCCAGCAGATTTGGTAGCAATATATCTGTACTCTAACCCCTCCCTCTCATGCTAGTAGAGCTATTTTGTCCCAATTTTATAATTGTGTTGAAAAAGTACTTTTTATCAAATCTTGAAAAATTGGCTTTCCTCAGATATTCTAAAGGTTCATTTAAAAAAAAAAACAAAAAAAAAAACATTAATTCATAATCACAATCAGATTTTATTAAACATTTCAAATTATTCTCTTAGCAAAAAGTGGTTATATTTTATTGTCTAGTGACAGCAAGTAAAATATTCAAGATTAAATACTTTCTGCAAAATTAAATGTAAAATTCTTCTATTGTATTGTGTATACTAATTTTGATTTTAAACATTTTTTTTTATATATATACAGGTATACATACCACAATCACATTTGCCATTCAGATTAAACCTTCATATTAACTTGAAATTTTTTTTCTTTTTTTAATTTAAATCAAAACAAATTTCAATAAGAATGTATTACTATTTCAGGATGATATACCCATGGCTCAGAGGAAACGATTTACAAGAGTAGAAATGGCAAGAGTTCTAATGGAACGTAACCAATATAAAGAGCGCCTCATGGAATTGCAAGAAGCTGTTAGGTGGACAGAAATGATAAGAGCCTCAAGAGAACACCCAGATTTAGCTCCTACCAAAAAGAAATCTTCAATCTGGAATTTGTAAGTATCTTATTCAGTTTTCTATCCTTAGTTTTATTTTTAGATTCACTCATCTTTACAAAGAAACAAATTTCTTGAAGAAATTACAATCATTTTTTTTATTGTTACTATTTTATTGAAATTGAATGGTTCAGCTTGTTTCTAGATGTTAAATTTTATAGGAAATTTAGGAAGCTGGCTTCTTGCCCTCTAGATTAATTCTATAAAATACACTGTTAAAATATCTAGATAATCTCATGAGGTTTATTTGTACACTTATATGAATTCACAAATTTAAAAATGTTATTTTATGAAATTGGCATGTTCAACTATTTATCAAAAATTGTTTTGTATCATATCTGATTTGTTTATTTGCTGTGAATTTAAAGAAAAGATGTGTGAACATTCTCTTAGTGTGATGATTCCATAATTTTTGTTTAGGAGTTGTAGGTGATGTTTTTTTTATTGGTCTGGAATAACAAATTACTTTGTTCTCTTTGCAATATGTTCTGTCTTTTGTTGTTGTAGAGATATTGACCCAATTAAAAATGCTTTTTTTAAAAGCAACCAAGATTCCAGGGGAAATACTAGTTAAAATTAATGATACAATTATTTAAATGTTTCATTTTTTTTTTTTTTTTTTTTTTTTTTTTTAAGGTCTTATTTTTTATACAGTTTACTAAATGAACGTCTCTATAATCAACTTTGAGTAAAAGGAGTACAAAGTAAAGATTGGTTAACCAAATGAAAATATAGTTAACAATGTGGATTACAAAAATTCTATATTTTCATATCCTGAAAGTGTTTATTTTTAATTAAAAAAAAAAAATTAAATTGGCTCTTAATCTTCAGAATTATAGTTTTCACATTTTTCATCTAAATTTGATATAAGGTAAAATGTTTCATGTAAACAGGATTTTTATTTCATTGATTATGGCATATAAGATATGAATATATACATCAAAATCATTAAAATGGGTATTAAATGGTGGTGTTGAATCTTTACTACCTCTTCTCCTTTTTTTTAAATTTTTTTATTTTTTTTTTTTAGTTGCTATCTTAGTATATTCAAATAAAAAATAGTTCTATTTTTGGTTCTGATGTATTAGAAAAAATATTTTGAAAACTTGATTATAAAACAAGCAGAAAATCACTTTATACAAATATATTGATAAGCTCCCAAAGTGACTATATTTTTTTATCTACTAAAAACATTTTAACATATCTAATGATCATTAGTTTTATTATGTAGTTTTCAGTCTATTTAAAATAACACAAAGATTTTATATATTTTATTTCTTATTTTTACCAAAATTTACTATTCCTTAAATCTTGTTTTGCTCCTTTGCTGTGTACTAATGAATTGATTTTTTTATAAATATTCTTTTATTGTTAGCTCTTGTGATTGTTTCACTTATTTAAAATTTTGAATAAATCTGATATTTTTTGCAGTTGGTAATTTTCACACCATCTTTATCAATGTCCTGTTAACAAACCCAGAATTATAAATAATTTTTTATGTATTTTTATAAAATTTCCTTTTTTTTTTCTCCTTCCTCTTCTCCTCCTCTGCTCTGACTTTTGGGATTTTTTTTAAACTTTGAAGCAAAGATATTGTAACAAATGATATACAGAAAAACTTTGCATAAAATATTTACTAGAATATACCAAGATATGAATAGATAAATAAAAAATCAATATTTCATAACATGCACTCACATTTAAAGTTTTGCCTGTTTTAGAGCTGCCATTATTGTATTAATTAATAACTGACTTTTAGATAACCTTTTTTTTTTAATCTAGTTAATCTAGGTTATCTGAAATTTTTAAAGATTTTTACTTGTGTGTTTTAAGACCATATACAAATCATTTTTGACGACTTTAAGAAATTGGTTTCACACACACAGACACACACACACACACACACACTAGTGTGTATGATAAGCAATCTTAACATTTTTAAACCAATTTGATGGGATGTTTCTATATTTGACATTTTGTTGATTTTTAGGCAAAATATTGGAATTTTTACAACTATTTATAGGGTTGTCATGAAAATAGAATTAATTATGCTTATTATTGAAGTTGAAAAACATTTCTATTTTAATTATTAATTAAAGTTGAAAATATTTCAGCTTTTGTGTGAAGTAAAATATTAATAGTGATAAATTATAATTAGATAGTTCATTAAAATTAATGAATGTTGTGGATAAAGTGTTATTTTAACCATTTAAAAATTGTCAAATCATTTTCTTTTGATATCAATCTTATAGGAAAGGTTGTTATAAAGTGTAGGTCATTGTTTGATTATTTGATTACAAAACAATTAGAGCAGATTTTATAAGCTTTCAGTATTTCTTTTTCTGCTTATAAAGTAACATTGCAGGCCTCTTAAAGATTTTGTCTGTAATGACTTGAATTTTTTAAAGACTTTTGTCAATTATTGATTGAGTTTTTGGGCAGAATATTATATCTATTGAATATGGCTTTGCTAGCATTATCTCTTGCTATTCATTTTTTGGTCTTACAATGTTTTTTTCATATACTTTTTTCTGGCATTGCGTTTAAAAAGAAAATTCTTGAGGAATTTAAAGGTATTTTCAATGTATTTAAATTTCTCATCCAAACAACAAGAGCTACATATTCTAAAAAATCTTAAATAGAAACCTATTATTATCCTTTTTTTTAATTTTATGTATAGGTAGAAATGTCCTCTTGATTGATTTTGGCATATTTTTAATTCTAATTTTTCATTGTTTCTAATTACTAGGAAAGGTAAAGGTTTTTAGTTTCTTTAGGTGAAGTTTATGGTTCTTCTTTATTTAGTCTGTCAGTAATGTCTGATATTTTAATGTTTTTAGAACAAAAGATTAATGTGTTCTTTAGACAAGATGTACTGGAGCGAGCCAGATTCTAGGAATTGTAAAAACAAAAGCTAAAGCTCCAATAAGTGAACTTATGGGTAAGCCAAATTTTTGCTTATAAGAATTGAATTTCATAACATTGGTTTGTACATGGTGTTCATATATTTACAATCTTAATTGATAGTTTGTTTGTTTTTTTTTTCTTTTACTTTTTTCTTTTTTTTTTTTCTTTTTAAGCTAATGTCTAAGACATGTTTTTACTGATACATTAACATATGATTTGATATCAAAGTTTGCCTTAATTTTATTATTCATTTTTCTTTAACTAAATTTCTATAAGATAAGTTGAACTGATCCTAGCTATAGTACTATTTTATGAGGGGGCCACTACCTATTATTGATATAATTGATTGCATATCATCTTTTATGGAAGATTTTAATGTACACATTACAGCTTTGTGTGTTAAGTAAAATATTAAACTTATAATTAACAATATTTTACTTAACACAAATATTTTCAACTTCTTTAATTCATAGTTGAAGTATTGATCACAAACAATTTCAATCTTTTTTTTTTTATATCCATTCTTAATTTTTTAAAAGTTCTATTATCAATGTTCCTAATTACATGAAAACCTTATAGACAGTCATAATATTTTCCTAGTAATTTGATGAATCCACCAAATTTTTTTTTTTTTTTTTTTTTTTTTTTTTTAATCAGAAACGGTTTAGATATTTAACTTTTCCTTAATTATTATTTACTAAATGAATACTTTTATTAGTGTATTACAAATACTTTTTCATTAAATTTGTCTATTTAAAAAAAAAATGACTTGGGTCTTATTAAGAGTAGTTGTATAAAAACAATGACTGCATCTTGTACATTCTACTAATTGCTAAAAGCTGATATCTTCCTTGACAGACATTAACTGTAGGTTTTTAATTGCACATATATGGATTTTTCATATTTAGCATGATGTAATCACATGTTGATACATTTTTAATTTACACTTTTTTTCCTCTTATATTTTCATAGCGTAAACTTTGTAAGATTGTTTTTTTTTTTTTTTTTAAGTGGTGTGGTAAATAGAAATAGTATTGAAATTAGTTCACTTATATTCAACTGTGAGATTATTGTACACCTTTTAATTTCAATCTTTTTCTTTCTTTTTTTTTTTCTTTTTTTTTTCATACTTCTCTCAAATGTTACTGGTGCCAGATATTCATTTTTGTACTTTAGCTATATACTTATATAAATAGGCCTACCATTTATTTATTTATTTTTCCTTTTTAAAGTAACTTATAATGCATGAGTATTACATAGTTATAGCATAACTTTAATTTCTTTTATATTAAGATTACTCAGATGATTCAATGTCTGAGACAATTTTATTCAAAAAAATTTCTGATTCAATATTATCAGTGCTTAGTTACTTGTTTAGGTCCAGATACTAATGTTGTGGTTATTTTTAGTTTCAGCCAGCTTGTATCAACAAATCCTCCTGCCTCTACAAAGAAGAAAGCTGTCCCAACTCAAGTCATATAATCTGCATATGAAGACTGTTTTTTTTTTTTTGTTTTTTTTTTTTGTTTTTTTTGTTTTTTTTATGAATTTTTTTTTTTTTTTTAAATTTTAATTCTTTTTTTTCTTTCTTTGGTCTCAAAATTTCTCTAAAAATTCTATGCAAAATTTCTAGGGGTGGGGGGATAATACAAAATTTCTAGGTAAAAACTTAGCATATAATTTCTAGGAGGAAAAAATGCAAATAAATTTGATTAAATTCCTTATAATATTTTATGTTGCATATAAAATTCAAAAATGTATTTTTATTTATAACTTGATGGGAAAAACAAAACAAAAGTAACATTTTTTATTTTGAGGCCATAGAAAAGAAAAAAATGAAAACGTCCTCATCACTTGTAGATAAATGACTGAGTTTAAAAGAAAAATTTTTTCATTTATATTTTTTTTAAATAAATGAAATCAATAGGGATCAATAATTGATCAAAACCTTAGTAATAGGCTACAATTATTTTTTCATAAGTACTTAATTGCTATGGTGCTGAATTTTTACCCTTTGAAATCTCAGGGAAAAGTTACATCGTTATTGTTGATTCCATATTGATGGAAAAAGTTTTATTGAAAAAAAAATTTTTTAAAGATTTTCATTATTATAAAAACTATTTGCATTATTTTGGCATGTTGATTATGCCCCAACTGCATGTTTTTAATATAAAGTAATACAATTTAGAAAGAAAAAATGCTTACAAACCCTGCCATATTTGATCCATGTTGATCCCTATTGATCCACTGTTTATTGTTCTGTATTATCCAGAACAATATTTGATTGAAGTATTTAACTGTATCATTTAAAAATACTGTGATATATATACATATGTGTATGTATATATAATTCATAAAAAAAATATTCACTGTATTTCTATCTAAGAATAAATGGATTTTTTTTTATTCCACTTCTTATGTTTTAATATGGATCAAATGGGCAGGCAAATAAAGATATCTTGTGTTTGTAGTGAGTGATGGTATGCAAGATTTTATTGTAGAGAAAAAAAACTCTAGCTATAACAGGTACATTTTTTTTTTCTTTTTTTGTTGAGACATAATCATAGAACTAAAGTCTATTGTTAAAAAAAGTGTAATTTGTCATGAAATATTTTACCATTCTTAAACATTGAATTTATCTTTCTTTAAGAAACAATACTTTTGAAATCAGATAACACAATTTGTATTAACTAGTTTGAAGTATTTGTCTATGCTGGGTCAGACCTCAAAACATGACAAAATGGACAAATTTTAACCAAAAAAATTCCTTAATTATTTCATGTATCTGAACTATTTTACAATCTTAGTTAATGACTTAGTTTGATAGTTATATATTGCAGCAACATAGCTTTCCCCTGTTTATTATTGTTAAGAGTTCCTCTTCCCATGAAGAACAAAATAATTTTACTTTAAGACCTTCGGCTGCTCTATGATTTTAAAGATGAAAACTTATTAGATTTAATTTAAAATAAAATATAATATACAAATCTAATACAATCTGTATTGACTTATTCATGCTATTTGATATTCTGTGTTTTATATTTTTTAAAATTTTCACAACTTATTTCAATGATAAATGCATAGACATATAATATACTTTATTTAGTGTATAAGTAATTGAATTTCTCTTGACAATAGATCAATATAGAATTAAGTACAATCTTATTCAAATAGTATACAAAATAACTTAAAGATCATTAGTTAAAAAAACTTGAATACAGTTGACCCATTATTAGATTGTTATGTTATTTTTAGTTAAATTAATTATTTACTTTTGTTAATCATTCTTGCAAATAACATTTCTCAACATTTGATTATTAAAGAAACATTTTAATATTTTGTGATCTCATGCATCTGACAACTAGACATTAAATAAACTATATGAACAATTTTCAACTGAATCAGAAGAAAATCAACAAATATAATCAGTAATATTTTCCCAAAATAAAAATTGTAATAAAAGATGAATCATAGCTTTTTGGTTAGTTTAAACGAATTTTCTGTTTATTTATCAATGTATTCTCTAGCCTTATGTCTTGTTTTGTAATTTATAACCTTGTTCTGAGAAGAAAATATGCTTTTCCTACATCACATATTGTGCCTGTGTCCTTGCGAGATAGTTCTCATCTGATCTTTCAGTGAACTAGATGTGAACCTATGAACAGAATTGAAGGGTTAGTGAGGTTCATTCATGTGTATATTTAAATCTATATCAAGAACATGTTTGCTTCATTTTTATGCATTTACATTAGATTTTATCATAGAAATTTACTTTTTGGATCTAATCCCCTTAATATCTTATAACACACATTGTTGTGTATTTTAATCCATTGCCAACTGATCCAGAGTATATTTGCATTCAAGAATAAATGAAATATATGGCAAAGAGGTCTTTTGTGCCTGTCTTTAATCAAAGTACAAATCTCTTATTCATGATTTTAAGGACTTGTACAAAGGATGCTGTATTTCTTTTCTCCCCCCCCCCAGTCTATATAGGCCTGATTCTGAATGTGCATTTCACATCTGTGAACTTATTGTTTAAATATACATAATTTAACTTTAGTTTTTAAAGAGATTAAGAAACCAATTTTAATATGTAATAAACTCTTTACTGAGATTCATACAATTTTAAAATTGTTGAAAGGTTGACTTGTTTAAAACAAATATTTCAAATGATTGAAAAATATTGTCTCAATATAGATTTGGAAAAAAAAAATCCCTAACATTATTTCATGAAAAATAATTACATGTACAGGTAGATAAATCAAGTGATAATATTAGGGTTAGTTAAATATATGGGCTAAAGCAACATTTTCTTATGAATTTATCATCTTTTATTAGACATAATTTTGTCATTTTTAATCTATTATACTTTAAAAAAAAAAATTTTTTTTTTCTTTTGGGTTAGTAAACAATTTCTCAAGAAACTCGCAAAATATTTTGTTCATCTATTGAGGATTGTCTTAAAATATTTACTTTACCTAGTATATTTGATTATTTATAGTTTCTATTATTAGTTTTTTATTAGCAGAAATATTTTTTTGTTTTTGTTTTGTTTTTTCCCCATTTGCAGAGAGAATGTAATTGCTCATATAAGTTAAAATGTTAATCCATTTATATTTTGTTTTATTTGATTTTAGCATACATTGTTCAATATCTAATTAATTGGCATATATAGAAAGGAAAAAAAAAAAGAAAATAATTTATGAAATTATATTATAAGTTTACCTGTTATAAACCTAAAGTTTATAAAAATGAACTGTATGTTAAAATTTTAGAAACTATTTTTTACAAGAAAACATTTAATCAAAATCATTTTAAAATGATTTTACAAAAGTCTTAATTTTATTTTTACATGTAGATGCTTGAAAAACATTTCTGTGAACAATGTTGTGTCGACATTTTTAGCAATTCATATACATAAACCTGGTTCTAGATAAAGTCATAAGATGATCCTTGTTTCTTTCTATAATTCTATAAGTTTAAAATATTTTTACATGAAACAATTTTTAATGCAGCATTAAAGCATTATATAACACTGAGTATTTTTGGCTAGCTTCTAAGCCAATATCTCATTGAATGGGGATTAGATCATTTAGAGTTAAGGATCTATTGTTGAGAGATTATACATTTGTAAAAGTATCACAGTAAAAAGATCTGTTACTTTGTAATTTAGGTTTCTGTTAGCAATTATGATTGTTGTATTGTGACTGTTTTTCTTAATATTCAAGTTTATTTAGATTTACCTTTTATGAATTAGTTTTCATTACTACTATAGTGTAAAATTTTGGTTAAAAAATATTCTTAAAGGTGATTTATTAAAGAAATGAGTTTGCTTGTTTATTCTTTATATGACAAGTCTACAAGAAAATCTGAAAAACTCCCCCACTAACACTTATATTTAGATTTTTTATCTACTACTAAGGTGTTCAAATTATGACACCTAATAAAAACTAAAATAGGTTTATTAAAAAATGTCTATTTTGGTATATATAAAAATGACATGTATCAAAATATTACACAAAAATTGAGAAAAAATTAGATTTGGTGAAATTGTTTTGGAAATAATTTGGACTTCTCAACAAAACTGAAGATAATTTGGATTACTTGATTATCATTCATCATTCTGAACTAAGTGCCAAAAGTTTCACAGGTAAGAATTTTTAATTATATTTTCGAGCTTCACTCAAAAGCATTTTTCTATTTTCGTATAGGTTATAAGTTTATGAATAAGTAATTGTCAGTTTATTGTAGGCTTATTAGATATTTTTTTTTTTTTTTTTTTTTTTTTTTTGTTCTTATTAGTCTGGGAGCTGATTTAGACACTGAAGTGCCTTCAACATTGTTTTTCATGTAGCTGTAATGAATGTACCCATGTATTTTTTAAACTATTATCATGCTGGAAAAAATTAATGATTGACTTATTTGATTTTGGTAATATTACTATATACAAAAATCCTAAATGAAATTTACAATCCTTTTAATTCAGTACAAGACTGTCACCATTTCCAGATGTTGTACAACACACTGCAACTCCCTTCTCCATTTTAAGAGAACTCCCTTCTCCATTCTTCATTCTAATGATGTACAGGTGTTAACTTCTTGATTACCAATCTTATAATAATCAAAATCAATGATGAATTATATATTTTGTTAAACCACTTTTCCTTACACTTTATCTATTGGATGGCTGCTCAGCTTTTCTTTAAGAAAACATATAGTCTGCAAAAAGCCACATGCTGCTTTATGTAATATCTTTTATGTGATCACATTTTCAAACAATATTTTCAGGGATGACGATTTTCTTTTTTTTTTTTTTTTTTTTTTTTTTTTGAGGTTGACAGTGTCAAAGACAAAATCAGACCCGACCAGCAATAAAATTTATAAGTAAAGGATGATAAAACAGGATGTTTTAAGACATTATAGCAAAATGTGATCATCCCAGTAAAACAGTCTACTTGATTTACATGTGATAAATTATGGGTCTTATGGTTATGTAAGTTTTTAAAAGGAAATAGATTACTTTTTTTTTCCTCTGGCAGGAATTTTTTGTGATTAGTTCTGAAAATCCTCATTGAATTGAAAAGAAAAAAAATTGCCTTTAGTTGCTAGTTAGCTTTCAAAGATCACCTTCTCTCTCTCCCCCCCCTCATGTGCAAAGACATTTTATTTTCAGTTGAAAATGAACTCTCCTATTCTAATCCCTTAATTTTGGCTTACATAATTTCTTATATCAATAGCAATCCTTTTCCTATTCCTTGTACAATGTGTGAGTGTGCTTGATTCATTTAGTATGTTTTTCATTTATTCTATAAACGTCTGGATCTATCAAAATGTTCATGTCACTGTAACTTTTTTGTTAACCAAACTTTACCCTAGTTTTGCACATTACCTCAATTGCAATAATTTATTTCACTTTATCAGCAAATAGTGTTGGAGTTACTTTTAGTTTCTTTTTAAATAGATTTTTAACAATATTTAAAAAAGAAATATTTTATTATATTTGATATATTCCCATTAAAACATTGATTTTGATATCTGGCCAGATATGGATACTGTGAAATAATATAACAATTTTTTAGGTAAACATTTTGAATCCTGCACATGTGGCTAATGGGCCACTTGCAACCTTTGAGAACACTTGTGGCTGTTAACTTTCAAAAGAAATAAAACTGATATGCACTATAAAAAAATCTTTTTTTAAATCTAATTTTTAATCAACTCTTTTTGCATCAAATTCCCTTTAACTGAAATAGTTTTATTTTTATTTTTGTACTAGTCAGACCTGTACTAAGGTTATATGTATGTGTTTAAATAAACATCAAGGGTATGTTTGTTGTAATGATTCTTTTGATGTTTTATTTAATTCTTCAGATAGTTATTAAGAGAACTGGGTTATTTTTAGAGAAAAGAATTGAATTTTACATTAACCCCTCCCATACACACACACACACATACAAAAATCAGTAATTTGAAAATCTTATTAAATACATCATCTATTAAAAAACATGCTGTTGAATTTGAATGGCTTCAATAAGTAGAGAATTGAAATTGACTTTCACTAAATGGTAGCGTAGTTTGATGTAGAATTTTTCTATTTGTGATTTCTCTCTCTCTTTTTTCTTTTCTTTTTTTCTTTTCGTGTGTCTGTGTCTGTAATATATATATGTTGTTTGTCTGTGACCTTTGGTTTTATGAAGTTTTACAAACTTCCATGGCATTAAATATATAAATCTAATATATTTATTTATTATTATCTAATAGCTCTATCCTAGATATTGAGCACTCTCCAAATTATATCACACTTGGTTTGCCACAAAGTGAATTAGTGACAACCAACACTGTTACTATATATATATATATATATATATATATATTATAATTTTTTTTTTTTTTTTTAAATAATTTTCTACAACATAGCTATTAACTGTTTTCCATAAAATTTTTCTTTGATTTAATAAATTTCTTAAATGGTAGATTTTGGTGTTAGATTTGTCATATATGCACTTATTCTAATTTCTACCATAAGAATTATTCACTTTGTCCCAATTCATGTAATTTTTCTATCTTAAAATTCTCTACCCTGGTTTTAATTAAACATGTTTTAATTTCTTTTCAACATTACTTGGTTTTTACCATAGTTCATCTATGGGTCAAAACAAAACACCTCAAATGCAAAGTATAAAAATCTTTTAATTCATGAGCAATTCAAACATGACAATATTTTTATTTTCATTGTTCTAAATTAAGTATTTATCTGGCTTCATATTCTAAAAACCCATTTTGAAGGCTTAACCTTTTATTTGCAATTACTGTTGAAAATAAGACTAGCTCTTTTCTTGATGTGAAAGCTTTTTCATGTTTGCTTTTAACTAATGCAGAAAATATTATTGAAATGAAATATTCAATAATCAACAAGTATTTGAAATAAAAACAAATTAAAAATATTTTTGTTTCTGAAGAAACAAATTTAAGTAATTGTTTGACAGTATTGATTTATCTTTTTAAACATCCTTTTAAAATGTGCTAATTAGAATTTGAAGATATTTAAGTACTTAAAGTTGCTTTTACACTTTCACAAAATAAAGGATAATACTAAAACAAATTTTCATATCAAGATTTTTATTTTTGGATTTTTTCTAAAAAGACTTAGTTTATTTAAATTATATTTTTAAATTCCTTGTTTTCCACACACCTTTTACGCTTTTTACTTGAAAATAAAAAAAGATATACAAAAAATTTAAGTATTTTGATTTTAAGATTCAGTTTTCACTACTCACCTTTTTGATAATTTTATTGTAAATGTGAATTGGAGAAAACTTAATTGGAATAAAAATAAAACCTTTTGTATAAAAGTGTTTTTATGTAGGTAATTTAAATTCTAAAAGTTCATTTTAACTTTAGTTAAAAATTAATTCTGTCAATTTATGAATGACAATCTAATAAGGACTAAATGTGTGCCATTTTATTTTTGTACAAAGCAAACAAACACTAGGAAAAAAAATGCCTTCCTAATTGCCAATGACCTGTTGACAAAACTTAAAATATGCTTACTAAAACCTTTGCATAGGGATAAAATTCCCCCAAGGGGTGTCCTGGTTATTATAGTAAACTATATTTAGTAGTGAAGTTCCAGTTCTGGATTTGTGTGGAGTAACCCTTTATTGCCATTTCTCCCAGGTCTACTCTGACCTGGAATGGTTGCACCTGTTAGTTTCCTTTATGAGTGAAATAAATTAGTTTGAAAATTATTAGTATTGGATTGGGATATGTGAAACTATGATTGTGCAAATAAATAACTTATCAAATAGAATTAATGTCAGATAAGAATACTTGAACCATTTAACTATATGCAAATTATTCATGTTAGGGATAGTTAGTAAGTATTATTATTAGTTCCTTGAAATCATAAAATTGTGTAAGTTATCAGTCACCCTGTTTTTGGGCTTGGAATGTACCCCCTCCCATCCTTTACAGATGGGTAAGACCCCCACCAAAAGGAGAATCCTAGGATAACACTAAACTACATTGAGTAGTGATTCCTCAGTTCTGGAGTTCTGAAGCATATTGCCATTATTCTCGTGTCCACTCTAACCTGTTAGAGTTGCATCTCTGAGTCTAACAGATCTGTTGAAAAAATGTCTTTCATTGGTGATACTTGATATCAAACAAATGATTATTAAATAGAAATAGTTTTTTGAAACTATGTAATTGTGTGTATAAATTATTACTGTTTATGTAGAAATACTTAATATCATATTTTAACTGAACGCAAACAAATTTTTAAAAAATGGCATGGAAAATTGAAAATATAGTTATGATTGTAATTGAAACTAGAAATGAATCATTTTGGTATGAAATAACCCACAAGGGGTTGAAATGCTATTAAACTAAACCATATCTAATTGCAATCTTATATAATGAATAATATTATATTTTACTTCTTAAATGATTAATAAATTAAAATGAATAAAAACTACAAATTGAAAAATAAAAGTAATTTGACTTCCCCCCCCTTTCTCCATGGTGTTTTTTGGAATCGAAGAAAAACTCAAGAACATTTAAATAAAAAAAATATTGGTTAGAAATAACGCTACATAAATAATTATTTTGAAGTATACATTATAAGAAAAATCTAGAGAAAAGTTTAATAAATGTGTTGTGCTTTCTCATTTTGAAAAAAATTATTTTTTTGTTTCTTTACTTTATTATTTTTATTTATTTCATTTTTTATTTATTTATTTATTTTTTTCCAAAATAAAAATCACTGATAATTATATTAATAACATTTTTCACTAAGCTTTTTATAGCTAATTACCTTTTTACTAAAAAGAAAATAAGATGGTTTTAGGGCTATTTGATTTTCACTTGTTGATAACTAAATTTTAGTCTTATTGCCATTGCAGTTATTTGGACTTGCTAAAGAAAAAGTACTAACAAATTTCAACATTTTATTTTAACCTTACTCCTGACAAACTCTGCCCATACAACTACTCCTATCCTAATATTGGTCCTTTGTCTTACCTGAAAAATAACATTTTTTTTACGTGAAGCATCCGAAACTTAGAATTTTAGACTTTTTCCTAAATAATTTTTATAGTTAACTAATGAAAAACTAATAAAATGGGTTAAGACACGCTCACACCCATGTATTTATTTACACCAGTAAAATTGAAACTATTTTAAGTAATGAATTTTAAAAAAATAAACTAACCAAAATAATTGAAAAATTAGCTCTTTAAATACTTCTAAAAAATTACTTGAAATGAACAAATAAGTAGTGTTTAACTCCATTTTATTTTCATTCTATAGAAATTAAGTATAAAAAGTTCTTCAAATAACTAGAAAATAGTAAACAACATTCATTGTTTCCTATAAATTATATAATTATTGTTTTTCTATTATAAAAAAAAATAGTTTTCATATTTATAAGAAATACATTAGTCTTTACAAAATATAAAACAAAACTTAATTTAATGAACATTGCAATCAAATTGTATATAAATTTTATTTTAAATTACATCTATTAAATTGATTTCATCTTTGAAATAAAGGTTGAAATGTTTGGGTCAAACTGGCTGGTAATTAAAAATTAGATCATTCTTGTGTCTGGGTTGAAGAAAAAAATAGGTCATCCTGATCTATTTTATGTTAAAGTCTTAGTAACTTTTTGTGTTTAAACCCAGCATCATTATATAAATATTAATGATAATGTATAATCTTTATTTACTTTTTAGTAAAAATGAATTAGATAGTGATAAAAAATCTTAATTTACCAGATCTCATGGATAAAGATGAACAATCTTTAAAAAAAGTTCTTGTTTTACTGTAAGAGCTTATTTGTATTATTTTAAACAATTTACAACTAACTTTAATGATTATGTAATTTATATATTATTTTTTACTCTGCTTTGCTTTTTAAAACACGGGGAGGGTTGTTTGTTTTTTCTTTATTCCATAAAGGGAAAATAATTTTTTTCAGTTTAAGTTTTAAGTACAATTTCAAAGAAGAAAGTTTAGGATCAAAATTAGATGGTAATTGTTCATTTTGGTTTTGTATTTTAAAGAATGTTTAAAAATCAGAAAATAATCATGAAATGATA
>CAUZXS010006544.1:2500-62500 GCA_963585895.1 Sepioteuthis lessoniana
AAATGACCAAACAAAAATGAAAATGTCAAAAATTGGCAAAAAAAGAATTTATAAATATTTGGCAATTTCTGGAAATATCAAAAAAAGAAAGGAAAAAAGTGAAATGAATAAAAAGAGTATTATCATAAAAAAAGGCTTAGATTTGATGAAAAAAGGCAAAAATATATTCACAAATTTCTGGAAATTTCTAGAAATATCTAAAAGGAAGGACACAAAAAAGAAATTGATTAGATTAGTTTGACAATCAAGAAAAAGAACTAGAAGAAAGACAAAAAAACATTTATAAGGACAAAAAAGAAAAAGAAATTCATAAATTTCAAGAAATTTCAGAAAATCATTAGCCCCCCCCCAACAAAAAGAAATAAGGAAAAAAAAGAAAAAAACAAAATAAAAAGAAAGAGAATGAAAATATCCAAAAGGAATAGACAAATGCAAGAAAACAGAATGAATGTCAAGAAATAAAACAAAAAAAGAAAAGAAAAATCAAATGAAAAGTAAAACTAAAAATGACAAAAAAATGGGGAAAAAAAAAGCAAAAGAAATTGATAAATTTCCAAAAATTTCCAAAAATATTGAAAAGAAAAAGACAAAAACAGATGACCAAAAATGAACAAGAAAAGAAATAACAAAAAAAACGGAGAATAAGATAAACAAAAATCAGAGAAACAGAAAATGAAAATATCTATAAGCATGAAATAGAACTGAATGACCATCTAGAAAAAAAAAGACAAAACAAAAAAAGAATAGGGAATTGATAAATTTCTGGAAATATCAAAAAGAAAAAGACAAAAGAAAAAGAATGACCAGAAATGACCCAAATGAATTAACAAACTGTAAAACAAAAGAAAAGCAAAGAGAAAAATGTAGGAGGAAAATGGCCACAAGAAATTACCCAATAAAAGAATCAAAATAGAATGACCATCAAGAACCAAAAAAAAAAAAAGACAACAATAAAAGAAAAAGAGATTGATAAATTTAAGACTGTTTAAATTTGAATATATTCAATATTGCTTAATCCCTCTTCAGTACGAGGCCGATTAACTGTGGCAATTTTGTCGTCTGGCAAACAAAGTTCGACTACAAACAAAAGCTGAGATAAAAGTTGTAAAATTGAGGCTCTGGATAAAGACATTCCATTTTCACTGTCTTTCTCTTGTTCTCTCACACTGTTTCTCTATCTCACTCACTTCTCTCCTCTCCCCCGAGTCATGTTGCCATGGTGCCAGTAAATGTGATCAACCAATAGAATAATGCACCAATTACAAATGTGAACTTTTCTTTTCCTTTTTTTTTTCTTTTTCTGCATCAGCAGGAAATACAGCCATGATTTCTGAGGATATTGGGGCTGGCAGCTTCATTGCATATATAGTGGTCATTGATCCTGATAGTGGACAGAATGGGGAGGTTAACTGCGATCTTTATCGTGATAAATTCCGACTTCAGAGTCCGGGCGTGGAAGAATATAAAATAACAGTGACAGACTCATTAGAGTGGGAGATAGAGGGGCACAGTGGAATTGCCATCATCTGTCGACCTAATGAATCCCTATACATGCATAATGAGAACTGCTTCCGAATCCAAGAGGTGGATGCAAATGCTTTAAAGCCTCAATTTTCCGAGAAGTCTTACAAATTCAGGATCTATGAGAAACAGAAATCCAATTTTACTTCCCTCGGCTTTGACTGTGCTGCTGACCCAAGTCCATAGCAAGGAACTCGTCGGTCAATGGGTGAAGTGGGCAGAAAAAGTAAGGGGAGACGGCGGGTTGGCTTTTATCAGTATTTGCACTGCTAACAATGGCATCATCGTTGTTATTTGCAGCGAAGGTGACAAAAGCAGTGGTGACTTGCTGGTTTCAGCAATGAACAATCTCCACCTTTCATTTTGCCAATCAGTCAACCCTTCCCCAACATCATGGTGTATCAAACAATAACAAATTAATTGAAACCATTATTCTGTGTTTATGCTATTAATTTTAAAACGGAGCATGCATTTGTGAAGTCTATACAATTTAATTGCATCTGCTGGTATATCATTGTTACAGATGACAGCTATTGTACAAAGGAAAGAAAAGGATGAAAAGGACAAGATTTTGTCCTTCAGCAATTCTTTTCCTTTCACTGGTGCCGCAGTTTCAGAAGCTTGCAATTCTGACTGCAACAACTTGAGGCAACAATAAATGATTATTTAACATCAGCAGCTGCCATGATGGTTTGTTGTCCTGCATCCAATAAGTCAAAGAAGCTAGACCCTCCTTGCAAAAAAGCCTGGTATAGATTTGTTTATCAAGGAGAGTGGCATTTCAGGCTACCACCTGAGAATGAATCTATCAATACAAGAGACTAATTTGCTGGTTCAGCACAATGGTCAAAGAATGAAAGTGAAGACCCAAGGTTTTATTGTGTTTTTTTTTTTAAATTTTTTTCATTGATGCCAGTTTCCAATTTTCACCTTGGAGAAGCATTTTTAACCATGTGTTATTACTGAGCAATATGCAAATGCCATTAGTGCTGTGAGAAGCACAAATAACACTAAATCAAAAATCAATTTTTTTAAAGTAGGGGCATTTTTATATCTTCATGTCATATTCATTGGAAGAGCAATTTGGAGAAAATGATGTAGAAAAACATTGCACACACACACACACACACACACATGCATCCATACACAGATATATATACATATACTTATTTATTTACACATATATAAATCTCTCTCTCTATATATATATTTACTTATTTATTTGTATATATATATATATATATATATATATATATATATATATATATATAGGGATATATATATATATATATATATATATATATATATATATATATATATATATATATATATATATATATATATATATATATATATATATATATATATATATATATATATATATATATATATATATATATATATATATATATATATATATATATATATATATATATATATATATATATATATATATATATATATCAGCCATAAATAAGTACACTACTATATATCAATATTGGCCAGTGGCTTAATGGTTAGAGTGTTTGCTAATGGTCCAGGAGACCTGGGTTCAATCCAAGCCGAGTCATACCAAAGGCTCAAAAAATGATACTTGATGCCTCCTTGCTTAACACTCAGCATTTTAAGATATGGATCAAGAGTAAGTTGACCAATCCAGGGAAAGTTGTAGTGCCCTCCCCTACACCCTGGTGTAGTGGCTATTGAAAAAAGAGCCTTCTGATTGCCCTCAGCTACAATTGGCCAACTTACTAAATATCGTTTGATAAAAAATTGATTTTCTTGTGAATAAAAATGAATATTATTAGATATTATTCATTACCATACTCTACAGTATTGAAACTGTAAACAAAAATATTTTCACACTTTGTGACCAAACTAAAAGTTGTGTAAATATATGTAAAGGGTGGAATTATATTTGGATTACTACATTGAAATATTTTTGGCTTGGTATATATTAATATTTTTGGTTGGGGAGTTCCACTCCAGTAGAGTTTGATAATAAATGATATCTAATAATATCTGTCCATATGTCATATTGTTTAACTAAAAATGATAAAATCCTAGAATCATTAATTTAGAAGAAAATCAGCTTTTTATTTTACGTCATTGATATCATCATCATCATATCGCGCTGGTAGCATGAATATTCCTGACCCTCTCTCGCCACTCCTCCCTATCGTTTATCGCTCTAGGTAGGTCTTCAGGACAACATCCTGTATTCTCACATAGCTGCTGAATGTATGTTCGTGCTGGTCGTCCTGCTTTTGCACGGCCATGTGTGGGGGTCCATAAGAGTACATCTCTTATGAGTTTGTCCCTCATTGATATAGTTGTATTTAATAATGGGTTATACTCTCCCTCTTTCACCCATCATATATATATATATATATATATAAATTGATATTCATTGTGTTTTATATATCTGCATAAGAAATTAATTTTAATCATGAATCTTCTGCTTCATAAAAAAATGGGTTATTCTTTCCTTTAAAGTTTAAGAGATTTTTAATACTACTATTATGGAATTTGCATTTAGCATGTCTATTTAGGTTTCTTATTTCGCAGTAAATATAGTAATGACAGATAAGATGCAAAATATGTTTTTCCTTAATCATATTTACCAACCCCTCCGCTCAGGCAGGATGTGACACGAGGTCAATTTTTAAGCAAAGTTTAACAGGTTTAAATTCAGAGTTTTCCTTCTCCTAGACTAGTTGCCTCACCAAGGCTGAAGAACCTAGTCTACCCTACTATTTACCCATAGCTGGAGGGAGAATAATTGGATTCATACTTTTCCCAAGGGTATTAGTGCTATGTGAAATGCAATCAGTCTCAGCCAGGATTTGAACTCATGTCGCTGTGTCCATTTCCTAGGACGGTAACCATTACACCACGGGCACCTCCATTTTTTTCCTTAATAGGTGAACATTCTAGCTTCATGAATTATCCCTTAGATGAACTAGATTGAATTACTTAAATTGATAATATAATTTTTTTCCAAGTCATCATGGAAAAATCCAATGTCAAAAATTATTGAATGATCTTGAAATTGACATTCCTAAAATAAATATTTGCAGAAGCCTTGATATGGAAATCGGTCTAGAATTAAATGACAGATTTTGCATATCTCAAAAAGTGGTTGGGCATTAATGCTTTCATTGGAGCCATATTTCCTTTGAATTCAAAGAAAATATGACTCCAATGAAAGTGTTAATTTAAACAAAAGAAAAGATCAGAAAACTCATTCAAGTAAGCAATTCACAGTGGAATGTAACAAAAGATATTAGTCATTCCTAGTCAGTTATGTTTAAAATTTAGAGCAAATATAAAAGAAATGGCATGATTAAAAAAAGAAAATATACTGAGAGTCTATGAAATACATCAAGAACAAAATGAGGTAAAAACTGGCTAAAGAAAAACAATTGTGATGGTTGGACTATTGGAGGAAAGTGATGTTCAGTGATGAATCAAAAATATGCATTGGCCAAGGCATGATATCTTTGAAGCATATAACAGTAATCTAAGCTTTCTGTAACCATTGGCTTTTTTCACATGCATTTGTTTAAACCTCCTTTTTTTTCAAGCTGTTCAACCATGAGCACTAAGAAACAAATAAAGCTGAATTTTTGGTCCGATTCAGGAAGACTCAGAAAAAATCACAAACACTTGATCTGCTCCTGCAAGTGTACAGAAATAACACTATGTTATGCACATGTGTTTTTTTAAAGGAACAAGAGGTTCAAAGGTTGTGGGGAAGTGTTAGATGAGTACAGAAGCAGGAGGCCTACAGTAAATCAGTCTGACGTCAACATTAAGTAGGTTAAGGCAAGTGGTGTGTGGCATTCATTCGTTGACCGTTCAAGCAATCACAAGTCTGCCGGACATCAAAAACAGTGTTTAGAATATTATCATTTCTGAAAAGTAACAAGACTGTGTGCAGAGTATTTGCCAGTCCTTGGCTCAGAGAAACATCAATGTACTAGAATAACCTCTCTATACACCTACTCTTGCAACATTTGACTTTTTCTTTTCTCTAAGCTCAAAATAGATCATCAAGGGGGACCTATTTTCAAAGCTTACCGGCCATCAAGAAGAACATAAAGACAGAGTTGAGAGGCTTCCCAGAAAAGTCCTTCCAGCAGTCTGTAGAAGCACAGTTTGATTTGGGTTGGTTTAGTTTTATGGTACATCAACCATTGTAGGTTATTAATGCCAAATCCATTTTTATACATATAAACTGTTCTATTTCAAACAGTTCAGTTTAGTATAAGTATAGTTTTTTGTTTACATACAGTTAAATGCCAAAACATTTCTACTTCAAACAATTCAGTTTAGCATAAGTCCAAAGTTTAAAAGTCAAAAACAGTTCTATTTCAAACAATTCAGTTTAGCATAAGTACACAGTTTAATTCTTTTTGACCCATAAATAGGACCCTATCAGGTGCTACCATACTGGGCCAGAGTAGACCTGGGAACAATGGCAATGAAGGGGTACTCCACATCCCTCTGAGCTCCAGCATTACTGGAATCGCACCATCAAATTGTTTAACATCATAAAAAAATAATTTTGTGTTGGATTCCAAGCCACATCAGAGTGAGTGGAAATGAAAGAGCTGACTCGGCAGCCAAATTGGCCTTTGACAGATGTACTTTGTTCTTTGGAATTGAAATAAAATGTTTATGACACGAGCCCAATTACTTTTCATACACACCTTGTATGGCAAGAACTTGTATGATTAACAAAGAACATTCAGTGTGAATATAAACCCCACAAAAATTATCATTTAATTTCAAAATGGACTTGAAATTACTTTATTCTCGAAGAGTATTTTAGGTATATTGCCCTGATAAAACTGTTGTTATAATGTTGTGTTTTTGCTGGGTTACAGTTATATATGAAGGGTATTCACTAAGAGGAATTTTTTTGAAAACAGCAAAATACATTTTTTTTCAAAATTTTTTTTATAAATATAAACAAAATTATCTGGAATTGGTTTATAGCAAAAATTATTTTAATCTAGCAGAAATATTAGGGGAGGGGTACACAAAATGGTGGCCAATCAAGCAAAGTGCTCCAGTCTTGAACACAAATCTGTCATCAAATGTTTGCTGTCTGAGAAATGCAAATCTTATGAAATTTACAGAGGAATGTATGTGTATGGAGAAGCATGTTTTAGTCATAAAAAAAAAAAGACAGTTCTGGTAAAGAAAAAGTACCAGGCACAGCAGTCAGTAAAGAAGGTCATACTGAGAGTTTTTTGGGAAAAAAGGAAGGAGCAATCACTATTGAAAAAGGCGCAAATGTAAATAGTATTTCCTATGACAAAAATTCACTTTATTTATTGAATGAACCTCATACATACATTTTTGACACAAATCATTGGCATTGTGTAAGTTTCTTTAGTTTATGAGGAATAAATTTGAAATATTATTGCAGCTAAGTTTTCCTGTTGGAACTTTCTCGAATTTTTATTCAACAATTTGCTGCAAAATTTAAAAAAATATCTTCTGTCAAAAATTAATGGCACACTAAAAAGGAAAACCAGAAAACAAATTTTTTTATGTTGAAATGATGTGTAGTAAATAACAGATATTAATATATCAATATTTATTTCCAGATATACCGCCCTGTATAATTCTACTTAATATTAATCATTTGTTTGGAATTATTCAAATCATGTCAAGTAAAGTAATATATTTTTATATATATATATATATATATATATATACACACATAGGTATCATACAATGACTGATGTTTATACAGCAGCATTGCTCCCAACAAAGCCTTTAATAGATGATGACTCTGGGTTCAGACATGGTTTCAGGGCTGAAGCATCATTACCACTAACCCAGAACACCCCAGCAGTAACTCACAGTACCACCAGACTTTGTTGGATTGACATCAGTCTGTGGGATGGCCATACCCATACTGATGCAGTTAGAGCCTTATCTTGGATCTGTTTTATGTATTTACCCTTGTCTGACGGAGAAAGTCTAAGATTAGTTGAGGTTGAGTTGGTAATGAAACCTTGGCATCTGACCTTGATAAGAAATATGTTGATTATCCAGCCATTTTACTCGATGCCTTCTTGCTTAACACTCAGCATTATTAGGTATGGATCAAAGGTAAAGTGGGGCAAACTAAAGAAAGGAGTTGCGCCCTTCCCTACACCTTCATGTAGTAGCTATTGAAAAGGGAGCTTTCGGGTCCCCCTTGACTACAATCACCAACTTTACTTATATATATATATGTGTGTGTGTATGTGTGTGTGTGTGTGTGTGTGTGTGTGTGTGTGTGATATTAATGTTTTACCTAATATCAGGAGACAAAAGATAATTGTTTTCTCTTGGATTTGGGGATGTGTCTCTGAAGAGCACATGGTCACATGTCAGTCCTCTAATTCAAACTGCCCTCTTTCTTCCCTTGTTCTTCAGATGATAAAAACATGGTTTTCTTGTCTTTGTTCTATGAAATATTAAGTCGTGCCTTTCATCTCTGTTCATGGAACAGACTTTGGCTCATCTCAGGCATATAAGACCCACATGGCTTTGCCCATCAAAGAAGACAAGTAAGACTTTTACACCTTTAATATACTACTAGTTCATAAAACAACATGTGCACATTTTATCTGTTTGAATATGTTAGTCTATCATTGGATATTAGTAAGTTGGTTGACTGTAGTCAAGGATGACCTGAAGGCTCCCTTTTCAATAGCTATTACACTGAGGTGTAGAGGAGGGCACTAATCCTTTCCCTATATTGCTTCACTTACCCTTGATTTGTACCTTATAATGCTGAGTGTTAATCAAGGATGCATCAAGTACCATTTTTTGAGTCTTTGGAATGACTCAACCTGGGATTGAACCAAGTCTTCCAGACCATTGGTGAATACTCAAACCATTAGGCCAATGCGCAGGTTAATTATTGAATTAGTATATCACTGGATATACTAATTCTACTTTTTGACCTTGGTGAATGAGGATGTAACAGAATATCTACCCTAGCATCAACCAATCCAATTGTAATATTAACAATTTTAATTAACTTTCTTTGTTAAACTTTACTGATAAACTCCATCGGGATCTCCTTTTCCTTTGCAAATCTTGAAAAGAATTTTATAAAAAACCTCTCAGTCATACAAACTCAGGTTGGTAACTGCTGGACTCATGTGACAAAAATAATGTCTCTCTTTATCAATGTCAAAAATGACTGGCAACAAATAATTGAATATGCTGTAAGATATAACTTAAGAAATATTTACAGTAAGTAAAAAGAGAAAGGTAAACTCTAATTTAGATTCCACTTGTTATAGGTGATAAATTTTTTCAATATTTTGTTGGTTGTTTGGTTGGTTGGTTGGTTTGATTTTATGGCATATCAACCTTTGCAGGTTATTTAACGCCAAATCCATTTTTATGCGAATAATCAGTTCTGTTTCAAACTTCCGTTTTGTCAAGCAGTTCTAATTCACTTAAGTATAAGTACAGATTTTGGTTACACACAGTTAAATGTCAAAACAGTTCTATGTTAAACAATTTAGTTTAGTATAAATATGGTTCCAATGTCAAAAAACATTTCTATTTCAAATAATTCAGTTTCGCATAAAAATGCAGTTTAAATGTAAATATGGTTTCAGTTTACCATGAGCACGTGGTTTAAATGTAAGTACGGTTTAATTGTCAAAAACATTTCTATTTCAAGCTATTCAGTTTAGTCAAACAATTCAGTTTAGCATAAGTATGTAGTTAGTTCTATTTAACCCATAGATAGGACCCTTATCAGGTGCTACCACTCCAGGCCAGAGTGGACCTGGGAGCGATGACAATGAAGGGGTACTCCGCATTCCCCAAAGCCCCACCATTACTGGAAACTCACCATCAGATTGTTTAGTGTCATGTCCAGGACACTCGTTGTGGGGGGGGGGGATCTTACCCCTCTGCAGATATGAAGTCAGTGTATTCTACAGCCCCAGCCGACTGGGCAATCAATATTTTGGCACATGTTAGTTTTGTAATATAATGGCCGAGGGATTTCGTTTTATGCCTTTGGGTTTAGTTAAGCTGAGAACCTTTCAGCTCAGTGCATGGGTTACTTAGGTGCAACATTAACGCAGGTGTGCACACGCGCGCGGAGTGGACATGTCACTCAGAGATGTCACAATAGCCCAGATGGGAAACAGGGCAACAGAGTGCAAATGACGTCATGCACTGGAAGCGAGTGGAGGATTTTGTGAATTTTGAAGAAAGTTAGTCGACTTGAGAACTAGACACTGGACGAGAAGGGTTGACTTTTGGGGCTTGCAGAGGCCAGATGAATTTGCGCGCAACGGGCACTGCACAAGATGGGGGGAGCAAATGGAAAAGCCAGAATAGAAAGAATGTGTATCTCTCTCCTTATGTTGTAGAACCTTTAAACTCAAAGGTAATAAAATGTTTCATACCTGAACTAAGAAGTCGTAAGTGTTTTTCGTGTTTCGAGATCCTATGTTCTATGTATACATGTTATGAACAATCTATGTATGTTTTGCGTAGCCATATCATGGCTATGTAACAGTTTGTGGTGTGTATATTATGTAACCAAAGGAGTTCAAGTGGTAGTAGTTACCCGCTGTGGTTGGTAGTAATTTGGTAGTTGTAGTGCTGACATGAACTGCATTGCTTCAGTCTCCATGTGATTTGAAAGCCTCACAGATGAACATGCAATATAGTCTAATTCAGAAACTTATGCTTTATGAGTTCAAATTGGGAGATAATGCTATGGGGATAACTAAAAACATTTATTGTGTGAAAGGGGAAGCTGCTGTTGATCATCATAAAATACAAAAATACAACTAACTCAACTCAATTCAAATGATTCAAAAAATTTTGCTTTGGTTGCATGAATATCAACAAACAGGCAAGGTCAAGTAGGTCTTAAAGCATAGATTCAACCAATAAAGGCAAATCCAGTGAGTAGCCCATGGAGATTATCAGGTGAGCTCAGCATCTCACAGACAAGTGTAGTTTGTCACCTTCAGGATCTCAGTAAAAGCATCTGGAGCCACAGAATTGTGCAAAACTTTTGACTGAACCTAGTAAATTGTAGTTGTATGTTAAATGGTACTGGTAAGATGATTCTTGAAGAGGACACAAAGAACGTCTGAGAAGGAAAGGAGGAGAAGATCAAATCTCAGCAAAGTGGAATTGAAAAAGGAAGTTCCATTTCAAATGTTCAACATGGCTTTAATGATTATAATATTTCTATGAAATACATGCTTAACCACATAAAGAAGGATACAACAATGAAAAATATTGGGAAAGAAAAGGAAATTGCTCATTTGACTTCATTAGCATTGAATACTTTAGTTGCTATAAAAAATCTTTTGAGCTAATATTAAAGAAAACAGAGTAATCCACAGAGGCAAGATGACAATTTGAAATGTTGGGTAAAAAGTGGAAAACTGAAGCCAGATTTTCATTTAAATGGAAGCCATATTATCTCTATCCAAGACTACAACAGAAAAAGCAATGAGATAATGTTACAATATTTAATAAAATAAAAAAGAAAGAATACTTATCTAGATTAAAATGGTAGTCTAAATTTAGAGGAGATGGTATTATATCTATTCATTGATGGCTTTCTAAAAAAATCAGAACAATGAGATAATATTATGAAATATTGTCAGGTAAAAAAGTGAATGTACAATACAATTTTTTAAAATAACAATCAAGTCTCCATTTTAGTTTAAAAAGTAACAAAGACACCATTAAAAATAGTAGAAAATGAAAAAAGAAAGAAAGAAATATATATATATATATATATATATTTTAGAATCTTATGCAAATATAAAAAGTTACTCTGAAATATTAACCTATCTTACTGGATCATGCCTAGAAATGTGCATTTGAAGCACACAGATAACTCAATGAGCAAATTTAAATACTTTTACAAAAAATGTTTCAAAATTCTATCACAGTTCCATAATAGATGTGATTTATTAAGCTCTGCTTAACCATGCACAAATGCTATAGGTTTGCTTAGTCTGGCACACAGGTCTTTAAATTTATTAAGCTTTGCTCAGTCTGATATACCGGCCTTGAATTCACAACACAAGCCTAATAATTTAATAAACTTTTATCAGTCTGGACTACTGGCCCTAGAATTTATCTTTGTTTAAACTGGTACAGAAGCCTTAGAATCTTTTAAGGTTTGCTCAGTCTGGCTCACATGCCTTAGAATTTATCAAACTTTGCTTATACTGGCACACAGGCCTTAAAATATAGGAAAATTTCCTCTGTCTTGCACAAATGCCATACAATTTACTAAACTTTAGTTAGTCTGGCATTTTTAAAAAATTTATTAAGCATTATTTATTCTGGCATGCTGGTCTCAGATTTCTTACACATCCTGCTGATCACCAATCTTTGTAATAAGCAAGCATGTTGCAGTTTAACATTAGTGATCTATTAGGAACAAATGCTTGCATTATGACTAAAACATAAGACTTAAACTTAGATTTAGTAAAAGACCACACATATTGAGCACCTAGTGAGAATCCAGTTCACTACTGAGTAGTAATTTATTTTGCAAGACCAGCTTGCTTCGTATTATACTCAAACAAGGTGACCCTATCTAATAATGTGTTACGTTTGTATATGAAATTTATACACTAAACATAACTATATACATATAGGAAAGAAAAACTAAGTTTTATTTGCCAAGGTAGTTTGTAAACTGAAGCAATTAAACTCACTAAATTCATGATTGATTAATATAAAGCACATTCTCGATAAAAAGGCATGAAATGGATAAATTATCACTTACTGTTTGGCTAATTGGTTTGGTTAGGTTTGGTTTTATGGCACAACCACCATTGTAGGTTATTAATGTCAAATCCATTTTTATACATATAAACAGTTCTATTTTAAACAATTCAGTTTAGTATAAGTACAGTTTAAATGTCAAAAACAGTTTTATTTCAAACAATTCAGTTTAGCATAAGTACACAATTTAGTTCTATTTACTCATAGATAGGACCCTATCAGGTGCTACCACTCTGGGCCAGAGTGGACTTGGGAGCAATGGCAATAAAGAGATACTCAGCATCCCCAAAGCTCCAGTATTACTGGAACCTGACAATCAGATTGTTTAGTGTCATATCTTGGACACTCATTGGAGAGGGGTCTGCAAAAAAGCAGTCAGTATATTCTACAGCCCCAGCCAACTTAGGCTAACCATCACTGTGTGGTTCATCCTTTTTACATATTCAGGTGTAAAAAAAACTATTTTTCTTTATTAGAAATGTTTGGCTACCTTATTCAGCTCATCTGAGTTGAAATTCCAAAAAGGGGTGACACTAAATTGCATTTGATAGTGAGGGTCTTCTTCAAGGGATCTGGAGAGCATGGAGTATCCCTTCATTACCCTTATACTCAGGTCCACTCTGACCCTGAACCATAGTATATGTTAAGGTCCTATCTACAATGTAAATCAACCTATTAATCCAATGAATACTCTTCTGGCGGTGAGGTGGCTTCTAATCAGAAGTTGTGAAACTGTCATTACTGTAAATACTGTAGTCGTTAGAAGAGGACAAATAAAAATTCTCTCACTGCATATCAGCCATTGAAGTGGTTTCATAACTAATATTGTACTCCATTATTTTTGAATTAACAAGACCTGTTTAAAAATTATTTTTATTTGATTGAACTGCATGCTAAAAGATAAAAAGACTTTAGAAACAATCCAAAAATGTAAATATGAACATAAAATGAACATGATTCCCTATCCTTTAGGCATAACCCTAGACAGGTTGATTGCCATAAAAATAAATTAATCTTATTTAATGGTGATTCTATAATACTTAATATCCATTTCAAATGTATAATGTTCCACTGTATCATAATTGTACCAACTAGACATTTATACCATAATGGTACTAGCTGAAAAAAAGAAACTACATGTCATGAGGAGAAAAAGAGGGCAGATACAGACCATGAATTTTCTTCCTGGTTTTCTGTTGTAATTCTACAAGCTTTTTCATTGGTTTTATCTTCATAGGCTCACATCTGTTGTGGGACCCCTTTTTGAAGCCCACCATTAAAATAGGGCTTGTAAATTTTCGTCTGTCCTTACATCTTTGTGATTAGTGTTCAATTAACATATTTTCCTCTTCACATCTGGCCACTAACTCACTTTCAAACCTGAGTCAACCCCTTTACTTCTGCTTGGTGTCAGAAAGAGGACCATATCAGTTTCCAATGGTTCTACACTTGTGAAAAAGACTTGGGACCACCAGATTTTTTTTGTCATTTTTAATTACCGTAAACATTGACTGGCTGACCCACAATGAGACTATGTCTGCTTTTCCTTATTATTATTTTTTCTTTGCTTTCTCCTTCAAAAATTAGCCTCTCATTCTCTTTATAGCTTGAACCTACCATATCACGTTACACCACTAGAAATAATAGCATTCTGGTATCTTCAGAAGAAAATTAATTTAAAAATTTGTCAGGGTGTGCATTTGAGAGATACAGCTGGAGAAGCACCAAGTAAGAGGAGCAAGACAAGCAGAACACTGCTGGAGAAGCAAGGATTCTCCAATGGATCCCTTCACACGGTTGTGACAGTGTTGGCCAACCAGCAAGAATTTATCTATAACAACTCCATGTGGACACTGGATATAGTGTGGAAGACCTGCCAGAAGCAATGGATGATAGCGATGAATGGAAAGAGAGTGTCAGGGAAATCCATACTGTCAGCTCGACTTGATGATGATGATGATTATGATATGCTTATTGGTTGGCAATATTGTAATACTTCATAATATGCATTTCAATTGTTCCACAAGAAATATCCATATCCTGCTATCTTTGATTAGCTTTTTATGAAAAAGTTAGTACAGCTACACTTATTATGAGTGATACAGTAAATATTTCAAATTATCAATGAGACAAAAAAAAATCAAATAAAATTTTGCTGTAAATGGATTTTTTTCTTTCATTTTTCTTCTCTTTTTCAATATCCCAAAGACAACAAACATAATGCTCTTGCCAAAATCAACATCACTTGATCAAATACAGATCATATTTAGAAGGAAGGACTGATTCCAAGCAAATGTGTATATATATATATATATATATATATATATATGGAACAGATCCAGACCAGACAAGAGGTAAAAATGAGTGAGTTTTATTGGTAGACAGTCATCCACAGGAATGGACGCATTTATGATCATTTGCCAAGATAAGCAAATGTTTAAAAAATATCTGAAATGTGAAACAAATTGATAGAGCTAAAAGAAAGAAACCAAAAAAGAAAAAAAAAAAACAGAAAATTTGTTTGGTTTAAACCAGTATTAATAAATACAGTTCCTTTGAAAATATATGGATGAGCAAATTATCTTATATAGAAAATATATGTGGAATTTTTATGGTGAAAATAAATACTTTTATAGAAATAGAATAGAAAATTTACTTATAGAAAACATCTAAAATTTTTCTTGTAGAGAAAATATATTGGGAATTTTTATGGTGAAAAAATCCTAAAAACTAATTTTTGTAAATGGAAAATTTACCCATGGAAAATATATAAAAATTTTCTAGTAGAGAAAATATATGGAAAATTCTTATACTGTAGAAAATGAAGAGAAAATAAAATTTACTTACAGAAAATATATAAAAATTATCTTGTATAGAAAAAATATAAGGCAATTCTTATGTAAAAATATACAGAAAATTTTCTTTTATAGAAAATAGAAAATTTTCTTATAAAAATTATCTTGTATAGAGAATATATCAGGAATTGTTACAGAGAAAATCAATAAAAATTCTTATGTATAGAAAATAAATAGCAAATTTACATACAGAAAATATATAAAATTTATCTTGTATATAAAATATATTGGAAAATCTTATAATGAAAATATATTGGAAATTGTCTTGTATAGAAAACATGTTGGAAAATCTTATAATGAAAATATATTGGAAATTGTCTTGTATAGAAAACATGTTGGAAAATCTTATAATGAAAATATATTGGAAATTGTCTTGTATAGAAAACATGTTGGAAAATCTTATAATGAAAATATATTGGAAATTGTCTTGTACAGAAAACATGTTGGAAAATCTTATAATGAAAATATATTGGAAATTGTCTTGTACAGAAAACATGTTGGAAAATCTTATAATGAAAATATATTGGAAATTGTCTTGTACAGAAAACATGTTGGAAAATCTTATAATGAAAATATATTGGAAATTGTCTTGTATAGAAAATATGTTGGAAATTCTGATATATTGATGGACACAATTATGTATTATTGGAATCTATTTCACACAGAACTGACACTTATAAATCAGTCTAAAATCAATACAATTGCAAATTAAACTGTTTTAAGTCAAGTATTTTTGTATTACTTAAACAAGAAAACTGAAGACATTGTTTGACGTTCTCCTAATGGTTTTCTAGTTATAGACCTTTCCTTTGGATTATGTCACCATTAAAAAAATAAAATTCTTTTTATACCTATATCTCTAAAAAATGCAAAATTAAATCAAATTAATCTAACTCTTAATATAAGAAATGTTCTTGGAGTAAAATTTTCTCTTTATTTCCACAGAAACAACAACCAATAGAAGATCAATTATACTGTTGCATGGAGCAAGTTTTCAACTACTGTTGTAGAGTCTCATAGCCCCAACCAAGAACATAATCAAAGATAATGAACGAAGAACACACTTCTCTTTATAAAAATATATTTCTCATTTTATTCTCGAAAGGGGCCCACAGTTTGTTGTCAGTTGAGGGATAAATGGAGAGACATATACTCAGAGCGGTGACTTCTTCTTGTCCCATATCTTCTTCCTGAAGCCAAGGGGTGCCAATGCTTGCACCCACTTGCAAGCCCCTGATTGGCTGCATGTCCCTGGCTCGACTCTTGATTCTCTACCTCTGTCTAAATATGACTGCCTGATTATCACATGGTCTCTGTTGGACCTGATTGCCCTGACATGCTGTCATCCCCCTGTTTACTAATTACAATGTGACAGCTTGTCAAAGCACAGAGGGTCACTAGGATTGAACTGAAAATCCATGTCATATGTTATATAACACTACAAAGCAATATTTTTTCTTATACCAGTGTATAAAACCCACTATTTTTTCAGGTTTTTCAGGCCAAAAATGAAGAGTGAGCATTATACACAAGAACTGAATGTTAACTTTATTTTCCAGCCATATGTCTTGCAACATTTGGAACGGCCTGACTGAAAGACATTTAAATTTATGGTCCAAACTAAGAAATGTCTTACAAACACTTCTGTTTTATACCCCTACAGAGAAATAGCCACTGAAATGTGTGTTTATTTATAATTGTTTCTTCAGATGTGAAAGTTTGTTACATTTTCTTGTGAACATGCCCTTGCCCTTGCTTAAAATATTTTGTTAATTTTGTATTTTTGGAACATTATATAAACTAGAAATTTGTATTTTTAGTTGATATAAACCAGATGAAAAGTTGAACAAATGTTAAATTTTGAAAAAATTCAGCTGCCACAAATTTCAAAAAGTCAATGCGTATTATACATGAGAAATGTTTTTCCCAGAATTTCAGAGCTGAAAGATAGGGATTTGTATTATACATGAAGGTCTGTTAAACACAACTTATTGTGATGTTCACAAGCATTTGCTGTGCATTTTTGCCAGCAATGAGCAATGGCCTGAATCCCATGTTCATAAACATTTGCACCACTTTTTCACTAAAGTAATAACAGTGTCATTGTCAGGAAAATATTATCTTGGTAATCCATCATTCACCGGCCTGATTTGGATAAATGAGCTGATCAAAGTGTTCTTCACTCCATGGGTCAACAGCTGTATATTTATGGCTTGTCACTCTCATTGCTGATACCACTGCTGAAGCTTTGCTCACATCGTAAGTTCGGTCCGCATAAACATTCATCAAGAATCAATGAATTTCACTGGGTGCAATTTTTTTTTCTTATGGAGGAATTTATGGTCAGATGTGATTTTGCGAGATTACCAACCGGACATTGGCATAATGGTTAGAGTGTTTGCCAATGGTCCAGGAGATCTGAGTTCAATCTCAGGTTGAGTCATAGCAAAGACTAAAAACAATGGTACTTGATGCTATCTTGCTTAACACTCGGCATTATAAGGTATGTATCAAGGGTAGAGTGGAGGAATCCAGGGAAAGGAGTAGCGTCCTCCCCTACACCTTGGTGTAGTAGCTATTGAAAAGGGAGCCTTCGGGTCACCCTCGACTACGTTCGCCAACTTTACTTTTACTTAGCACTGACTAATCTGTTATCTGTAACAATGAAAATATATGGGTTATTGACAAGAAGGTTCAACCCCAACTACTATACTATTAACATCTACCTTTAGCATTGTGGGACAACACAATATAATAATAAGTATTACACAGTGACTCTTACAAGCATGACATTCAGATCTTTTCTTATTTATCACTGACAAAAATGCAAAATCAATATCGTTAACTATAACTGTTTTGTATCTGAAAACTTGCTCTATCCAATAGTGTTACTGTAATCAATGCCATTTTCCAGACTGTTTCTTTGCTTCTATCTGTTACAAAATAAAACAAAAATTATTGGTTATTGGTAGGAAGCTTCAACATCTATTGCCATACCACCAAAATCCACTTCAGACACTGAGATAACATAAGATAAGAGGCATTTGCAGTAAACAGGATGTTCTTCACTGTTTGTAAAAATGAATAGCCAATGTCAATTATAACGGGAAAAAATAGTGTTGTGTAGCTGAAAACTGGCTCTATCCAATGATGTTATTGTGTTTTCTGTATCTGTTGTAGTTTTATGGGAAAACTAACTGGAGGCATTACTTTGGAGCATCTCACATGTAGAAAGACAATGGCAATGACTATGAGGAGAAATAGCATTTCGTAGCTGAAAACATGCTATCCCTGTATCTGTTGTAGTTTCCATATAAATGAGGCTTTACTTTGAGAGAAATCTTTGTATCTCTCGCTGAGTGAGCAACTGTGTAACTAAAGAGGATTTAGCCATAATCTTATCTGAGTTAACATATAATTTTTTAGTAAATTATTGTTAAAGTAGAAAATGCTGCATTTCTTTTATTGGCTGCTATCTTTATTAATGACACCTGCATAAATTCTCGCATCAGACATGCACACTCAATGATATATATTTATTCAATAAGTAGATTAAAAAATCTCAGTTTAAGCTATGCAATTGTGCTCATCCTAATCAATGTAATTTCTCAATGTTAATTATTAAATCCTTGCAGCGAAATAATTGAATCCTTCTTATTTATCTACCATATTCTCAAGTTGTGAACAACTTCATGTAATGAATAACCTCTGATTTTTGGCCGCAAAAAGGAGTTTTTATTAAGATTAACAAATGACCCCTACCTTTTGGTTATGTTAGCATAGAAAAATATTTCTTCAGCATCCAAAGTCATAAAAAGAAAACATTCACACACTTATTCATTTTTTTAAGATTACAGTAAAATAATCAAAAAACGCAATACTGTAAATAGACAATGTAGTCAAGACCTTGATGTAGTCTAGCATGGTTACTAACCTATTCCAAATATATTGATATTCCACCACTGACAGACACTATGCACAGGTATTATAAATAGTAAACAATGCTAAGTAAAACCTTTATCATCTTATCTAATAACCTTTGTTTAGGTATAGGCTATATGGGGACGCTTTGGATTGAAGTTACTGCAAAGTTAGGCATAGGAAGAAGGTATTGGTTTTGTTTGGTTTTATGGCACTTCAACCTTTGTCGGTTATTAATGCTAAATCCATTTTTATGCATATAAACAGTTCTATTTCAAACAATTCAATTTAGCATAAGTACACAGTTTAATTGTCAAAAACTGTTCTATTTCAAACAATTCAGTCTAGCATAAGTACACAGTTTAGTTCTATTTGACCCATAGATAGGACCCTATCAGGTGCTACCCCTCCAAAGTGAACCTGGGAGTGATGGCAATAAAGAAGTACTCTGTATTCTCCAAAGCTCCAGCATTATGGAAACCTCACAATCAGATTGTTTAGTGTCATATGCAGGACACTCGTTGGAGTGGTGGGGTCTTACCCCTCTGCAGAGGTGCAGTCGGTGTATTGTGCAGTCCCTGCTGACTGGGCAATAGAAAAAGGTAAGCTATGAGGTTTAAAAAAAACATCTCATATAGTTAATGACTGCTTGTTTATGAGGTTAGAAATTACTCATAAAAAGTCCATTGCATGAGTATATGGAATTCATTTGCCATTAATTATGATAGAAAATTTCTCTGTAACTGAGGTGAAGGATATCACTCAACATAAACTTAATGGCCACCAAAATAGGCCCTTAAGTAAGGTATTATAAAGGCAGAAACAGAAGCATTTCTGTTATTGGCTTGCCCCTGTTTTTAATACCTGCCCCAGCCCACCATAGATTCTTCAGCCAACACATAGACACTGTATTGTTATTTATTATTCAGTAAGGAGATCAGAAAAATATCTCAGTGTCAGCTGTGCGAATTGTGTGAGTGGTCTTCAATGCAAATGTGCTGCAGAACCCAGGGATCCTCACATATCCTTCTCAATAGTCAACCTTTCAACCTGACGCCGCTGTTTGGCCTGTGTACAAAACCCACACCACCACTGAACTCTCAGAAGGAGATCAAGAAAAGAATTGTGTCCTGGGGTGGATTCAGATAAGGGACCAAAAACTGCCAATGGCTTGTATCAGGTGAGTGAAGATGCATCTTAATTTGCTTATTTTCTGCTGTAGCTTTTGCAAATTTGCGTCTGCTAGTAAGGGTTACTCGGTTGAAAGTGTAACTGCTTGGTATGCCATTAACACAACCATTTCCGAGGAATTTTTTTTTTCCTCTTGGGGTTTTTGGCTTGCATTCGTCTTTCTTTTTTCCTGATCCTCTTTTGTTTGCATATTTTATTTTTTGTTTTTGTGGCTATTTTATTCCTTTTTTTTTATTCTTCACTTCTCCATCTCTCTTACGGTTCATCTCTTTTGCAGATGGGTATCTCAATGTCTCCATTGCACAAGTGTTTGCCTTTATATCTCAAAACAAGATCATAATATACAGCGTATATGTTCATACAGATACAGTCAAACATTACTGCATCTGTGTATATACTCTTGTGAATGTGTTTATGGAGATGAATGTATTCATATGAGTTTCTATGCATGTGTATATAATATTTATATATATACAAATACATACATACATACATATATATATATATATGCATATGTATATACATATATATATATATATATATATATATATATGTATGTCTGTTTATGTATGCATATATCTATATACATATACATATCATGTCTTAAACAAGAAGAAGCCATCTCTATTTTAAGTGGCAAACCTCTGAAATTATAAGACCTGTTCACATACTTTGGCAGTAATATCTCATCTACTGAAAGTGATGTCAACATATGCCTAGCAAAGTTACTGACAGGTTGTTTTATCATATGGAAATCTGATCAAATAAAATGGTCATTATTAAAGCTAGCACTGTGTCAGTACCACTACTTGGATGAACCAACTAGACGCTAATGAAAGAAAGGGCTAGATGGGAACAACACAAAAATGCTATGTGCTTTTTTGAACAAATCCTGAAAGCAGCAGCCCATAAAACAGTAGCAGCATAATCACTTAACTACCATCTCACAAATCATCAAAATAAGATAAGGAAGAAATGCTGGGCACTGCTGGAAAAGTAAGGATAAGCATATAAGCAACATTTTCATATGGATCCATACGTACAGACATGCTAGTGTTAGATAAACAGCAAGGACATACATTCATAAGCTCTGTGTGGACACTGGAAGCAATCAAGAAGAGCTGCCAAGAGTGAGGTTTCAATTTACTCCAGTTTACCTTATAGAAAATGTTCAAACATATACATCAATTAGTTGTCTGAATTTTTAAGATGAAACTTGATGATTTTTATCATTCAGGGTTTTTGGACTATTGTCTTCATCTTTATTTTTATATTCACAACATTTCGGCCGATATGTCCTCCAGCCTTCTTCAGGTGTTTCTTGTCAAACTTGAGAGCCTACATGGAACTTCAAACCCTGTCCTTTATTTACTTGATGCAGATTGGTTGCCCTGATTCCATTAACCATAACTGAATACAAGTGTTAAGTATTCTTCAATTGTTGCTCACCTGCAGTTAGGGTTGAACCTGCCACCTTCAGCAGGACACATAGCATAACGGTTATAGGTGTTGGCTCTCTAAGGTTCTAAGAGACAATCATCTGATGTTGCAGGTTCAATCCTGACTGCAGGTGAGTAACAATACAGGAATACTTAACACTTGTACCCAATTATGGTTAATGGTATCAAAGCAAGTTAACCCCTTGGATTAAATAAAGGAAGTAGTTTGAAGCTCGGTTTAGGCTCTTGAGTTCAACAAGAAACACTTAAAGAAGGGCGGAGGACACATTGGCTGAAATGTTGTGAATATAACAATAAAGATGAAGATAATATACATTAATCTGTGCATAGTTCCAAAATAAAGGATACATCAACAGTACTTGAACCCGAATAGTAATGCATCAAAAATCCTCTTTGGGTATTGATATTGGCATGTGCTCTTGTATGGATATGATCATTTCAATGGTGAACATCATCCTTTGATATAGTATTTTGCAATTAAGACTTTGATTATCAAAATATCTACTATTACCTAGCATGCACCCAGGTCAAAATTGGCATTATATATATATATAAAGGTAAAATAAAGCTGCAACACCTTGTGGAACAGTATAAATTTAGACTTGGTTATATGCTAGAGAGTAGTACATATATATATATATATATATATATCTTTAAAGAAAAAACCAAAGACCAGTTATTTTAGGAATATGAATTTATTTCCATCCTGTTTTTCATTTCTGGTGTGAACCAAAAACATGAAGAAAAATATAACAGGACTTCTTCAGATCTAATGGATAAATAAAACAGAATAGACACGGGTGGGTGGGGAGGAAGAGAGTTAAAGAGTTACCTCCTCATTTTATTGAATTTCCGTTTTTTTATTTACCTATTTATTTTATTTTCGAAATTCTTACGTCAGTTATAATTACGGTAATTTAACTTTTTTATTTATTTCATTTTATTTATTTTCTTTTCTTGTTAAGTTCGATAATTAACTTTTAAGGGAAATATTAATGCTTATATTAATTTCAATACTATTTATTTAGCTACCTATTTTTTCCATGTGTGTATATTGGATACGTTTTTCATTTGGTTTCACTATTTATTTCTATGTTTTTAAAATTTATAGTCTATAGTTTAAATTTTATCCTATGTCTACATCTAGCTATTAATTCACTTCTCTTATTTAATAACTTATCAGGCAATTTATGTGTCAATATATGTATTTTCTCTTCTAAGCACAAATTGCATCTACCATCAAAACTATTTGGAGTATTTGATTTTTTCAAAATAGACCATTCAATCTCAGGGGTTAACCCTTTGTTTTTTAAACAGCAGAATTGTTTTGATAGTGCCGTATGGTGTTTTAGGTGTTCGTGGGAGAAGGTAAATTTGTGGTTAGAATACCTCTCCTTCCATTTCGTGGAAGTCAACCCGATATAAGTTTTTTTTATTCATAATATTCTCTTTAGGGTAAATTTTAGCTTGATATATTACATTATTTAAATATATATATATAATAGAAATTCCTGCAAAAAATATTTTGAATCAGAAAAAAAAATACAAACCATATTTTTTGCACAAATATCACAATATTTCAATGCACAATTCTGAGTTTTGCATACTTGATCTTCTTGTGAGCATCTATGAACCAGTCTGATTTTTGGTTGGTTGGTTGGTTGGTTGGTCTTTATGACATATCAACCTTTTTAGGTTATTTAATACCAAATCTATTTTTATGCAAACAGTCAGTTCTATTTCAAACAATTCAGTTTAGCATGATTTTTTACACAGTTTAATTGTAAAAAACATTTCTATTTCAAGCTATTTAGTTTATTCAAACAGTTCTAGTTCACCTAATTGAGTTTAGTAAGAACAGATTTTGTTTACCGTTAAATGTCAAAACAGTTCTATATTAAAAAATTCAGTTTAGAGTAAGTACAGTTTCAATGTCAAAAATAGTTTCATTTCAAACAATTTAGTTTAGCATAAGCGCACAGTATAAATGGAAGTAGACAATTTAATTGTCAATAACATTTCTATTTCAAGCTATTCAGTTTAGTCAAACAGTTCTAATTCAAACAATTTAGTTAATCATAAGTATGCTGTTAGTTCTATTTAACCCATAGATAGGGCCCTATCAGGTGCTACCAGCAAGCAATGGCAATGAAGAGGAGCTCTGCATTCCCCAAAGATGAACGATCGGGAAAAGTGGCGAGAGAGGGTCAGGGATATCCGTGCTACCACCACAACATGATGATGATGATAATAATGATATATATATATATATATAGGCACTTTAGACAGGTTCTCGCCCAGTCGGCTGGGGCTGTAGAAGAATACACCTCCCAACGAGTGTCCTGCGTATGACAATAAATAATCTGATTGGGAGGTTCCAGTAATGCTGGAGCTTTGGGTAATGTGGAGTACCACTTTCTTGTCATCACTCCCAGGTTCACTCTGGCACGGAGTGGTAGCACCTGATAAAGATCCTATCTATGAGTTAAATAGAACTAAACCGTAGTTTCTTGAGTTTACTGTTTTTTGCATTTAAACTGTGTATTTATGCTAAACTGAATTGTTTAAAATAGAACTGTTTTGAAATTTAAACTGTGTACTTATGCTAACCTGAATTGCTCGAAATAGAACTGCTTTGACATCTAAACTGTGTACCTATGATAAACTGAAATATCTGAAATAAAACTGTATTGACATTAACTCTGTGTATTGCCCAGTCGGCTGGGGCTGTAGAATACACCAACTGCATAAGACTCACCCCGAATGAGTGTCCTGATTATGACACTAAACAATCTGATGGTGAGGTTCCAGTAATGCTAGAACTTTGTGGAATGCAGAGTACCCATTTGTTGCCATCATTCCCAGGTCCACTCTGGTCTGGAGTAGTAGTATATGATAGAGTCCTATCTATGGGTCGAATAGCACTAAACCGTGTACTTATGCTACATTGAATTGTTTGAAATAGAACTTTTTTTGACATTTAACTATGTAAACAAAAACTGAACTGAATTGTTTGAAATAGAATTGCTTATATGAAGAAAAATGGATTTGGCATAAAATAACCTACAATGGTTGATCTGCCATAAAACCAAACCAAATCAAACCAAATTATATGTTCTCCTCCCAAATATGTGTAAATAGTGTGGCAGATTGGGCTCTTTAACCTTGGCATGGATAACTGGTCAAAGAGAGGGATAACTGAATTCAAACCAACTGTAGACCTGGAGGGGGATGGGCTCTACCAAGCTATTTTTGTCTAAAACATATGACATGAATAACACCTCCATGACCCAACCAGGTTACAGGACCAGTGAGAGATATATACAGCGTTTCCTATTAGTATTTGAATAGCAGACAACTTTTTTCTAATCAGTAAGTTTCAAGAGTTAAAAACAGGAACATCACACCGCAATAACAAACCAGGCATAACAAGGCATTTAGTCAGGTTTTGTGGCTTTGAATGCTAAATTTCTGGAAAACGTTTTTTCAAAGGAGCTAAATTATAAAAAAAATATCATTCAATCCAAGTAAAACATTTGTAAGAACTAATTAAGGAGATAAAAAGTTGAATTCACAACACTATTTGAAAGAACTGCAGTCTCGTAAGTTAATATGGATCCCAGTTTTCTCAAAATTTTAAACGGACCAGGCAATCTGAAGTAATGAGTAACAGATTTTATGCTAGTTCAAATACTTATGGCCACTACATTGCTCATTGGATTTTAAGTTTATGAACAAGCACAAAATCTATATTGACTTAATGAATGACTTGTTATGTTCATTGCAATAAAATTTAATTCTACCTGTATAATGTTTGGTTGGTTGATTGGTTGTTTGGGTTTTATGGCATATCTAACTTTGTTGACATGCTAAACGGAATTGTTTGAAATAGGTTTGGTTGTTTGATTGTTTGGGTTTTATGGCATATCAACCTTTGTAGGTCATTTAACGCCAATTCTGTCTATATATACATACATACATATTCAACCAAAGATTTCAAAATGAATATTAAGGTAGGTAGAATTTTCTATTAGCAGGATTTTATTTGTTTGCACAAGATTAACCAGTTTTAAGTTGTCATATTTTTTGGTACAACTCTTTCTCTCTCAAGAAGGACAGAATGTCATCTATTTTGACATTCTTGAACAGATCGGTTAAGTGATTTACTTTGAAAAATCGCTTTCTGATAACAGCGAAAGCTCTGCATTCATTTTGAAACAGGAACCACAACCACAGTGTTTGACCTGCCAGACAACTTGCATGGTTATAATGTTTGGTAAATCTTGGTTTGTTTTTTTGTTTAATGGCTTATCAATCTTCATGGGTTATTTAATGCCAAAGCCATCCCTGAAGAAGAACTGTATTGGTACAATTTAAGCCAGAGCTGGTGGGGACAGAAATGGGGGATTTCATACCTTTCCCAAGGATATTAGTTCAAAAGTGAACACAATAGCAATACCAGAGTTTGAACTTACTTCAAACAATTTCGCAGTCCAGCATATTAGCCACCACACAAAAAGAATGTGTTAAGTTCCTGTTTTTAATTCTAAAAACTAAGAGATCAGAAGCAAATTGTTTGTTTTTTAAGATACTTATGGATTTATTGTACACCCCTGCAACAGGCAGGATTTGACACAAGTTCAATTTTTAAGCAGGGTCAAACAGGGTTCACTTCAGAGTTTTCCTTTTTCAAAGTGGGTTGGAGTCCCCTATGATGTAGTGGCAAACCTCCTGAACTGTGACATCCTCATAAGTGAGTTCAAACTCCAGTTGCATTCACTGTCAAATGTATGAATTCACTTTATCTCTATCCCAGCTATGGGTTAGATAAGATCACTGGTGGCTTTGGCATTAAATACTCCATGAATGTTGATATGCTATTCAACAAAGAAACCAAACTAAATCCAACCTTCTTCTAGACTAGCTGCCTAACCAAGACTAAAGAATACAGTCTACCCAAATATCAACCCACAGCTGGGAAGAAAGCAGATAGGTTCATGTCTTTCCTTTCCCAAGGTTATTTGTGAGAAGAGAAACATATATACATATATATTAAATACATACAATTCGGTTTGGTTGGGTTTTATAGCATATCAACCATTGTAGGTTATCTAATGTCAAATCCATTTTTATACTAATAAACAGTTCTATTTCAAACAATTCAGTTTAGCATATTCAGTTATTCAACAAAGTTAGATGGTTCCAAGTATTGCTATGAATCACAAACAACTCAATTAAACATCAGTCATTTATTTACACACAGTTAAATGTCAAAACAGTTCTATTTCAAACAATTTAGTATAAGCACACAGTTTAGTTCTATTTGACCCATGAATAGGACCTTACCAGGTGCTACCACTCCATGCCAGAGTGGACCTGAGAGTGATGGTAATAAAGGAATACTCTGCAGTCCCCAAAGCTCTAGCATTACTGGAATCTTACCATCAGATTGTTTAGTGTCATATCCAGAACACTCAATGGTGGAGTCTTACACCTCTACAGAGATGCAGTTGGTGTATTCTGCAGCCCTAGCCAACTGGGTCATCATTGGAGTTTGTATTAGAAGTTGCAATATGAGACTAATTATGCATGGTTGGTATTGGCTCTCCTTTTTAAAAACTTTATTGTGTCGTTTGACACATTTGAATATCATCGGGGTTTGTTTTTTTCTCCTCAGCAAAAAACTATTCTTACTTTAACACATTAACTACAAATAGTAGTAGATATGCTCTTTGTGGTATATTGCATATTGCCAATGATATATGTGTGTCCAAAGAGAAAAAAAAGTCCCTTCTCAAATTAACCATAATATGCAAATGTTTCAAATGTTACTCTGAAGGAAAAACAAAAAAACAAAGACAATGCTGAGGAAACATATTAATTCTATCCTGGACAGTCTGATAAATTCAATCTTATTTGCCAAATTAAAGCATAATTAGTCTTAAATGGAAATTTCTAATTGTATCTGACAAAAAGACAGAAATGCATTTTATAAGGGTTAAATATCCAAAGTAGCAATAAATGGTTTAAATATATATGTGGTGCCTTTGATAAGTTTCCAGACTTTTTTGTACAGGCATTTAAAGTTGTCGTGGACTCTTGAAACTTCAGTATGTTATTGCTATACATCTTATGAGATGATTGACCAATTTTTATGATTTCAGCTTCAAAGGAACAGCTACAGCAGCAATTGGAATACACCCTACTACACAGTTGGTAAATTTCAAAAATGCAATATAGACATGACGACACTTTAGAAGAACGATATGCTATAAAATTCTGTTTTAAACTTGGAAAAAATGCCACAGAAACATATGGAATGTTTCCGATTGCTTTTCAACCATCTTGCATGAATTGAGCATGAGTTTTTGAGTGGCATAAGAGATTCAAGGAAGGCAGGGAGTCTGTGAGGGATGATGAGAAATGTGGGAGGAGTAAGGAAGTCAATACACCAGAGTTGATTGGCCAAGGGATTAGGGTTAGGGTTATGGTTACTATGTTGAGGTTTTAAGGGAGTTCAGGAATAGATTCCCTTGGAAGAGGCCAGCACTCTTCAAATTGGCTTAGTGGCATTTCCACGAGGACAATGCACCAGTCCACAACTCCATCCTTGTCACAGACTATTTGACCAAGATGGGCATCAAGACAGTTCCCCACCCTCCCAATTGTCCAGACCTTGCTCCCCTTGACTTTTGGTTATTCCCTAAGCTGAGAGGCTGTCGTCGTTATGAGACAATTGAGGAGATGAAAGAGGCTGTGACGAAAGTCATTGATACGCTTACACAAGAGGACTTCCATGGTGCCTTCCAGAAGTTATTGGAGCAGTACAACAAGAACATTGCTGCCGGAGGAAATTACTTCAAAGGGGATTAGAGTTTCATGTGTGTACTATCAATAAAAGTGCCCATATAAAAAAAAGTCTGGAAACTTATTTAATCATCCTTGTAAACAGCGCGAAAGGCTATGTTAATATATCAATAATATTATATATATCAAATAAATATTTGAAAAGAGATGATAGTAGTAGTTGTAGGAAATAGAATCAGCAGCTTGAGTTCAAATCCTGGACAAGGCAGTTTGTATTTCACCTCATTCTAATGACCTTGGGAAAGATGTGAATCCCTCTGTTCTCCACCCATCAACAGGGAATCGTAAAGCCAACAAGATTCTTTACCTCTAGTTAGGCAACCAGTCAAGCCCCCCAAAAAATCTTTATTGAAACCATCTTTACTATGCTTAAAAATTGATTTAGCAAGAAGTCCCTTTGGCATAGCGGCTAACATGCTGGACAATGACATTGTAGTAAGTAAGTAAATTTGACATCCAGTTGCACTATTAGATTAATTTTAAGACTAATACCCGTGAAAAAGGCATGAACTCTTTTATCCCTCAAGCAATGGATTTAGTAGTACCAATACTGTTCTACAAGAATGGATTTGGCGTTAAATAACCCATATGCCATTAAACGCAGAAACCAAAACAAATCAAACAATGCTACACAAGGGCACCTCGGGTAGTGTAATGATTAGCAAGCATGACTAGCAAAACCTGCAAGAGTGCGTACGAGTCTCATTGGGTGCCCCATTCATTCGGCCTTGTGCCACATCGAAGCAAAGAGCTTCGTAAATTACAAACAATGCTACACATAATTTCTGTACAGGCTGTTTAGAGAGTGTTTTAAAAAATTGATATTTGAGATGTACAGGGAGTTTCAGAAAAACTAATATCATTTTAAAGGTGTTTCAGAAACTTTGATATTATTTAAGATGTTCATGGTTTTTCAAAAACTTGATATCATTTGACATGTACAGAATGTATCTGAAGAATTGATATGTAAAGTAATTAAAGTTGGCGACCTTAGTTTATATTATGCCTTAAACACTGTATTTAAAATAAATGCACTGACAGGTGCATGCGAAAACGCAACAAGTTTGTGGAAAAATAAACTCACATTAGGAGAGAAAAAATGTTAAACATACATTCCTGTGGATAGTTCTCAGTAACAGCATAAAATCTTGAATAGCAATAAAGGAAGAGGCCGTAACATTTCTGCTTATAAAAATATACCTCTCTTCTTTATTGCTACAAAAGGGTCGAAATAGCTGCAAGTAAGAGACAGACAGACAGATGGAGAAACAAACGACTGCAATCATTGACACCATGTTGGGGACACATATTCATATTCATAACACATTGTGATAGATTTATATTCAGAGCCCGACTTAGTTGATGGGGCTGATCTGGACCACTTCTCAATGCGGGCCACTAGCTCCCAGGGCCAGTGACCGTGGGGGCTTCTGTTTTGACTACCCACTTCTCCTGAATGACTGCTTGTCCTGTCATTCTGTGTGCTGAATCTCTTGTCATTATATCATATTTTCAATGCTTACAAATTTGCTTCCAGTTCTCAATTCATATGATTTATTTCTGTTGTTCCCTTGTTTATCCAAAGACACAAGTGTGGTATCCTGTTTAAAAATCTGCAACAAACATGCTGTTAAAGGTCAGGATGTAACAAAAATACACTTATTTTCAATCATCCCATGTCAAATATGGTTTGGAAAGTGGCAAGTTAATTATATATAATTATATAATGATTATAATATATAATTATATATAATTATAATGTATATAATACTTATATATAATTATATAATAATTATAATATATAATTATATATAATTATAATATATATAATAATTATATATAATAATTATATATAATCATTTAATAATTATAATATATAATTATATATAATTATAATATATATAATAATCATATATAATTATATAATAATTATAATATATATACCTGGACATTGGCATAATGGTTAGAGTGTTTGCCAATGGCCTAGGAGATCTGAGTTCAATCCCAGATCGAGTCATAGCAAAGACTCAAAAAATGGTACTTGATGCTATCTTGCTTAACACTCAGCATTTTAAGGTACTATCAAGGTTAAAGTGAAGCAATCCAGGGAAAGGAGTAGCGTCCTCCCCTACACCTTGGTGCAGTAGCTATTGAAAAGGGATCCTTCGGGTTACCCTTGACTACTGTCGCCAACTTTACTTTCACTTATAATATATATAATAATTATATATAATTATATAATAATTATAATGTATAATATGAATCCCGAAATTTTATGCTAAAAAATCTGGAAAAATTGAGTCTTGTACACAAATAATTACAAAAGTTTCTTTTTTTTCAATCCTCAAAGTCAACGTAAGCAAGGCTGGCTGGCTATTATAGGCAAAGAGTAATTAAATGACTAATGAAAAGCAAGGATGTGACAAAATATATTACAAAAAGACAACAAAACAGAAATCCAAACTTAGACAGAATCTGACATTTCTTAACACTGACTTAGAAAATCCAAGGTTGTAACTAGGAGGAAAATATTCATGAGGGAGTTTGATCTAAAGTGCTGATATTCTAGGATATAAGCAGTTGGAATGGAACATTCTTCTGGTCTAGGGAAAATACACTTAGAATGGATGCTCTTGCTAGAGACAGCAAGATGGGTTGTTTGTTGAAACTATAAAATTGGTGGAATTAATGAATACCGCTCATTCGGACATCTTTCAAAAATATAGTGATAGAAGAGCAATAAATTGCTAATGGGAAAGTGGCAGAGGTAACATGAATATATACAGGGTCAGTGCATGCTACTCCTGAACCTTCTGACTGAATTGGGGGGAGTCTGCTTGAGTGCCCCAGAAGGGTGAGTTTCATATATTTTCTAAGAATACAACTTTATAAAAATTGACATGAGGTAGAGTGAAGCCTCCATATCATAAATTTGGTGAGGGCCATGAGACCCTATATATGAGGAAGGAAAAGGAGGATTCGAAAAATCAGACTGACATGTTCTGTTAGAGGTCTACTGCCATTGGAATGCAAATTAATTTATTACTAAGATCAGATCTACATTGTAAAGGCAAGAAGTACCAAAAACGTATCTACATTGTAAGGGAGGGAAATATAATTTATATAGAGTATATGGATGTTTAATTTAATTTTAAAAAGAAATTATTATAAACTATATTGGTTAATTTTCTTTTCCTGTTTTTGTGCTTTGTATCTTTAAAATATTAGAAGAAGAATTAGTGCTTTTCAGAATAAAATGGATGTACATCTGAATTAAATGTCATCATCATCATATCGCGCTGGTAGCAGGGATATCCCTGACCCTCTCTCGCCACTCCTCCCTATCGTTCATCGCCCTATGTAGGTCTTCAGGACAACATCCTGTATCCTCACATAGCTGCTGAATGTACGTTCGAGCTGGTCGTCCTGCTTTTGCGCGGCCATGTGTGGGGATCCATAAGAGTACATCTCTTATGAGTTCATCTCTGCTTCTCCAGCAGTGTCCTGCATGTCTGGTTCATCTAACTTGGATAGTTTTCGTGATAGGGGGTAGGTGGCCGTACAGTTGGTGTCTTGTGGGGTGTTGCTGCCAGGACTTGTTCAGGATTGCACGCAGCATTCTTGTGTAATTGCCATCTAGCTTCTTCTCCATGCACCATACCAAGAGATGGAGATTGGTATTGCACAGCAGTAAACATGTTGATGTCAAGATGTAAGTAATTAAGTTGGTTGACCCTAGTCAAAGGTGACCTGAAGGCTTCCTTTTCAATAGCTATTACACCGAAATGTTGGAGAGGATGCTACTTCCTTCCTTTTATAATGCTGAGTGTTAAGCAAGGAGGCATCAAGTACTATTTTTCAAGTCTTTAGTATGACTCAACTTGGATCAAACCTCGGTATCCCAAGTCATAGGCAAACACTCTAATCATTACCTGGCCTAATGTAGCTTAAAATTGTTTTTGAAGGTCTAATTCATTCAGAAAGCTAATAACATTGCCAGTTGTAGGGGTCCCCATCACTGAGGGAGTGGGATTTTCAAAAGAAAATTAGTTAAACTCTTTCGTATAAGATGCAAAAAAAGATTTAATTTTTGTTTGATAAAATGTATTTTAGTGTATTATTTTTATCCCAAACAATGCCAGATTCTTCTGCTAGTAGATATATTCATCTTTTAAATTATTTGAGGTCTATTTCATTCAGAAAGCCAATACAGCAGACTTTTGCAGGAACCCCCATCACAGAAGCAGTGGGATTATTATCTAAGAAAATTAGTTAAACACTTGTACAAGAAGTAAAAAGAACAAATTTTTGTTCAATAAAATGTATTTTAGCAACACCAGGTTCTTTTGCTAGTAGATATATACATCTTCTAAAATATTGGAAGAATCATTAGTGTCGTTAAAATCTTAAAATAAAATGAATGCACATGTGTGTCAAAGGCAATATGCAACTTGCTTGGAGATGCACATGGGCATTGCGTGGTAGTAAACACATTAATAGTCCAAAGCAAATTCCTTTCTTTATTTTTTTGAAATGCCTAACTGCGTCAGATCAAAGCATAATTTGTTTCTGTTCTTTTAAACCAAAGAAAGAAAAAAAAACATGTTTGATGAAATCTTACCCAGAGAGTAGAATTCATTTCTAAACAACATTTAATTCCCACTATGAAATCTTAGAATAATAAAAATGAAAACATTATTGGCCTCATTTTTTATATCTTTCATATCCAAAAATTATATTAAAAAAAAATGTCCAATTATTTTCTAAGACTTTTAACAGCACCAACAAAATAATAGTTTTTGAAATATTTTTAAACATTTATTCTATACTTTTATCTGGGCAGCCTTATTGTCAATGCAGCAGACAAAGCTGAAAATGAAAAGAAAAAAAGATGGCTGGTAAAAATAATGAAAATATCATGGGGTAGCAAAAAAGGTTTTTTTTTTGTCAACAATGAAGTGCAAAATGGGTGAATAATGCATATTATGGATTTCATTCTTGTTGTTTTTAATCATTATTTCATATTACTTTGATGTAATAATGGTATTTAAAAGAAAAACTAGCCCTTTCTATTAAAATATCTGGATAAGACAGCATCGAAGACATACTTGAATATGGTCAGAAAGCTCTTTGAATCATCAAAAGAGTGATTATATATATATGTGTAAATATATACATATATGCATACATGTGTACATACATAAATCAAAAAGTATTATAGATTTTTCATAGAACACAAATAAAGAAACATGTTTGCATATATATATATATATATATATATAACATCACACATATACTCATATAAACGCACGGATACATACATTAGTGAAATAAAAAGTAATAATACATACATATTTATGTTGGATACATACAATGCATATATATATATATATATATATATATACATATATTTGTGTATATATATATATATACTACTAAAGTAATAATGTATCATAATGTAATAAATTTCTAAATTATGTTTATAAGGATATAAACATGAACGTATATAAACTCAAACATATAAATATACTCTTATATCTATGACTCTTTATATTTGTATTAAAAATCTATAAATCTTTATGATATATTATTATTTTGTATAAGACATTTACATATATATACTATATCTATTTACATTGACATTGGCCTAGCGGTTAGAGTGTTCGCCAATGGCCCGGGAGATCTGGGTTCAATCCCAGGTCAAGTCATACCAAAGACTCAAAAAATGGTACTTGATTCCTCCTTGCTTAACACTCAGCATTATAAGGAACGGATCAATGGTAAAGTAGAGCAATCCAGGGAAGGAGTGGCGCCCTCCCCTACACCTTGGTGTAGTAGCTATCGAAAAGGGAGCCTTCGGGTTACCCTCGACTATGGTCGCCAACTTTTTTTTTTTGATATATATATATATATTACTACTTTTAACATTAATATATATATAAATATATATACATATACATATATATATATATTATGTTTTAGCATTAATATATGTATATATATATATATATATAAATGTGAATACCATAGTCACATTAAAATGGCACAACATGATCATATTGGCTACGTATAAGTACATTTGCAAATTTCTATTCACTATAATAGGCTTACATAATATCTGTAAAATGTTATAATATCCATTATGCATAGAAATGATAATATAATAAAATATATGCATTTACGGTGCATATTTAAATTGATACAAAGATCATGCAAAAAGTTCTAAGCCGCACCAAATTTTCAATTTGTCACATACCTCTCATCTTTGTACTAGCCTTACCACACTGACATTTTAGAGAGAATTCTGAACTAGTTTTTCTTGTCTTTATTGGTAACCTTTTGAGATGAGGCTTCTTGATCTGAGAATTAATTTTTTTATTTATTGCAGACTTCTTGTCCTCATCTTGGTACTATTTACCCAACCCCTCTGCCCGGGCAGGATATGACACAAGGTCAATTTTGAAGCGGAGTTTAACAGGTTTGAATTCAGAGTTTTCCTTCTCCTAGACTAGTTGCCTCACCATGGCTGAAGAACCTAGTCTGTCCTACTATTTACCCATAGCTGGAGGGAGAATATTTTGGATTCATACCTTTCCCAAGGGTATTAGTGCTATGTGAAATGCAATCAGTCTCGTCCAGGATTTGAACTCGAGTCGCTGTGTTCATTTCCTACGACGTCCTCATCTTGGTAGTTTTTTTTTTTGTAGTTTCTTCTCACTATGTTTCACAAATTTCACCTCTGGCCTTCTTCAGGTGGCACAGCGGATAGAGGCGTTGAGTGTCTACGGTTCCAGGTGAGCATTGTCAGAAGATAGCAGTTTCAATTCCTACCCAAGCCGACCAGAGGGTTACTTGTTCAAAAACGTGGTGCGATAGACAACAACTATGGAAGGCAGTAATTACTGGGGATATGGTTACAAGACTCAGCATTCCTATCCGAGGTTGCAGTTAATCACCTGAAGAAGGCTAGAGGTGAAATTTGGCCAAAACATACTGAGAAGAAACAAAAAAAAACTACCAAGAAGAGGACAAAAAGTCTGCAATAGATAAAAAAAAATTAATTCTTAGTTTTTCTTGCTTTATAAGAAGTAGTAGTGTTTTGCCACAACAAAATATTCAGCTATGGTTTTTCTCTTTTGGTTTTTCTCAGAGAAATTTTGGAACAAACAACAATTTAATATACAAGTGCACTTGAGAATAAGTGCAGAATTTGAAAAAGTGAATTTGGAATCATTCACAGAGACAAAGAGAACAAGTGTAAATGACAGGGTATAACGCCAGGTATCAGTTTGGAGGAATATCTGTGGTCAGGGGCTAACATGCTAAACAGCAACATCATAGTGATTTCGAAGTAGTGTTTACTGATAATTTAATTTGGGAAAAGTTTGAAACTCCTTAACCCCCACCAGTAGTTGGTTAAATAGTACCACTACTGCCATTTATACTATTCACTTGTACTATTCATCTACAAGGGTAACTTTGGTATTAAATAACGCATGAAGGTTGATCAAACATTAAACAAAGAAACCAAACAAAATCAATTGGGATCAATTTGAGAACCCTGCAGGGATTGGATTGTCTGAGTCATGAGAGCAAAAATCTTCAAATTTAGAAAAATATTTTAAAGTTAATTCAGTTGGTTCCTAAGTGTTAACAAGCACACATGTGTAAAAAATAGTGTGTGCATATTTTCCCATCCATTTCCCAAAATAATTGGAATAAAAAATACTCTTGTTAAGAAAAAACAAAATATCATGTGCACACAAAAACATTTTTATATTCATTCTTCCCAATAAAGAATATCTCTGAGTTTATTCATCACAATGAAACAGTGTATGACTCAAAGAAAAGTGGATAGGCTATCAAACATACAGTGGGAGTCAAAATGATCATCATCATTGTCAGAAGAACATATCTGTATATTCAACTATACATGACTGAGTATCCATGAGTCTAAATACACACATACACACATATACACACACACACACACACACATATATATATATATATATACTTACATGATTATGATTTCGATATACAAATCTTTAAGAATTATTATCCATTTGGTTTACTTTGTATTGGTATATGCATATATATTTGAAATATTGTTTATATATGAATGCATATAATTTGAAATAAGCTTAAAAAATGCACTAATATATTTTGGCATTCAGAGAGACATGCGTACATGATGATTACGACATCTTGACAGATGACAGCCATCTTTAAAACTAATATTGCAACTTAAAAATCCTGGTTTGAATTTTGTACCAGGTTAATTGGATCCACCTGTGGAATATCATTTTTATGAATTTTCATGTGTCTTTTTTCTCCATGATTTGATTTGCCCACTTTACCACTAACAACACATATATTACCATGAGAATATGGTGGAATTGAAAGTTTACATATTTCTGGATGTTTTAAGATACTATGGGATTTGACATGCGTACATAACTACCTACATAGATATATAGTACGAGGATCATTAAATAAGTTTCCAGACTTTTTTCGTATGGGCACTTTTATTGACAGTACATACATAAAACTCTAGTCCCCTTCCAAGTAATCTCCCCTGGCTGTAATGCGCTTGTTGTACTGCTCCAACAACTTCTGGAAGACCCCATGGAAGTCCTCTGGTGTGAGCATGTCAATGACCTTCATTACAGCCTCTTTCATCTCCTCAATTGTCTCACAATGATGATAGCCTCTCAGCTTAGGGAATAACCAAAAGTCAGGGGGAACAAGGTCTGGACTATAGGGAGGGTGGGGAACTGTCTTGATGCCCATCTTGGTCAAATAGTCTGTGACAAGGATGGAGTTGTAGACTGGTGCATTGTCTTGCTGGAAATGCCACTGACCCGAATTGAAGAGTGCTGACCTCTTTCGACGGAATCTCTTCCTGAACTCCCTTAAAACCTCAACATAGTAACCATAACCCTAACCGTAACCCTTTGGCCAATAAACTCTGGTGTATTGACTTCCTTACTCCTCCCACACCTCTCATCATCCCTCACAGACTCCTTGCCTTCCTTGAATCTCTTATGCCACTCAAAAACTGATGCTCGATTCATGCAAGATGCTCCAAAAGCAATCTGAAGCATTCCATATGTTTCTGTGGCCTTTTTTCCAAGTTTAAAACAGAATTTTATTGCATATCATTCTTCTAAAGTGTCCTCATGTCAAAATTGCATTTTTGAAATTTACCAGCTATGACAATCAGGCTTTTGCTGCTGTAGCTGTTCATTTGAACCTGAAATCATAAAAATTGGTCAGTCATCTCATAAGATGTATAGCAATAACATACTGAAGTTTCAAGAGTCTATAACAACTTTAAATGCCTGTACAAAAAAACTCTGGAAACTTATTGAATTCACCACGCAAGTAAATAAAGTTGGCGACTGTAGTCAAGGGTGACCAGAGGGCTCCCTTTTCAATAGCTACTGCACCAAGGTGCTACTTCTTTCCCTGGATTGTTCCACTTTACCCTTGATACGTACCTTATATTGCTGAATGTTAAGCAGGGAGGTATCAAGTACCATTTTTAAAGTCTTTGTTATGATGTGAAATGGGATTGAACCCAGGTCTCCTGGATCCTTATGAAAACATTTTCTTTTTCTTAAAATAGAAAAGTGCCCAAATACTTGCCTGTAAAGCAGGATAGAACCTTAAATAAATAAACATTTTTACCCATCCTCATGTCAGTCGTATGATTATCGGTCTCATGAATTTCTAAAAAAAGAGGCACGTTTCATCATTTTTGTTTTACAAATACATGAAACTTATGATCATAAGACGGACATAAGGAGGTGAGAATTTAAACCTCCTCCCAACATCTCATGGGCAATTGGGACAGGGTAAGGCCTATTATTCCCCATGTCTTACTAACATTAAGTAAGGCTTGACTCCAGCAATGAACTGAGAAAAAGGCTGATGGAATAGGATATGTATATATATATATATATGTATATGTGTGTGTGTATAGTTTGTTATATCTATTAATAGAGAGTGCTCTATATTGGTGACTGAGCATATATATCTAAGTTAGGATAGTGTAAACACAAATTCAGCAGTGCTTGGTAACTGTCAGTTTCTCACCTATGCTGTCTTCAGACAAACACGTAATAAAATGTCAGTCATGCCCGTGGTGTAATGGTTATCATCGTAGGAAATGGACATGGTGACACGAGTTCAAATCCTGGACGAGACTGATTGCATTTAACATAGCACTAATACCCTTGGGAAAGGTATGGATCCAATTATTCTCCCTCCAGCTATGGGTAAAATAGTAGGGCAGACTGATTTCTTCAGCTTTGATGAGGCAAATAGTCTTGGAGAAGGAAAAACTCTGAATTCAAACCTGCTAAACTCCGCTTAAAAATTGACCTTGTGTCATATCCTGCCTGAGTGGAGGGGGTGGTAAATATACATAAGCACAATTGATTCTTTGTCTACACTATTCTAAATTAGGTATATTGGGAAAATATATATATATATATATATATATATATATATGATATTATAACAGTGTTGGTTGTCACTATCTCACTTGGTGGCTTTTTTACAAACCAAATGCAATATAATTTGGAGAGTGCTCAATATCTTTGATAGAGCTATTATATAATAATAAGTAAATATACATTTGTTTTTATATATATTTAATAGCATGGAAGCTTGTCTTCACGATGTTTTATAAATGACAAATCATCAGCCTGAGAACAAAAGATAATGAAGAAATAAAAAAAAAACTGAAAAATACAGTCAAAAGAACGTTAGACTTGTGTGCAACTCTTAATGTGTGTGTGTATGTGTGTGTGTGTATATGTGTGTGAGTTTGTTTAGGTTATATTTGTGTATTATTGTGCGTAGACGTATAAGTGATGTTTAGTATGTGTGTGTGTGAAGATACATGTGCCGCGCAACAGATTGACCAAGAAAAAAAAATTATTTGTTTCTTTATATATATTCATGTGTGTGTGTGTGTGCGTGTGTGTGGTCATGAATTTAACTAAGGAACAAAATATCATCATTGCATTTCAAAAATAAAGTTTTGATTTGTAAGCATAATAGGGGATTGTAGTATGGAGGGCCAGAACCAGAATAAATATCATGGTGATGAGATATGTTATATTATAAAATACGATGGAGTATTATGCAATATTAGTATTTTATGCTGGAATATGATTTGTGTTGGATTGCAATAATAATTTATATTAGTTATGATGTGTTAATGATATATTGTGTATACATCATTGTAATCCATGATTGTATGTACGTAAACAATATAGTGAATATATTGTGTTAAGACGTAATAATTGTTTGTACTAGCAATGTGTTGTTTTTTTTTCTTTTTTTTATGTGTGTGAGTGTGTATGGTGATGATTTTAATTAACGATTAAATTATGATCATCGAATAATAAAAGTAATGAATATATGATTTGATATATAAGTATGATTGGCCTGAGACATCAGTATAATAGGTGGGGAGTTGTGTTGGATTACAATAATTTTTCATTATGTTGTGTTAATGTTATGTTACATATATGTTATTGTAATATATGATGGTGTGTGGGGGGCGATATTTTAAATATACTGTGTGGAGACCTATTTCTAACATTCATGAAAACATGGCTAACATAACATTGTGGAAGTGCATGAAGATGGATATAAAGATTTAATGGAGGAAGGTGCTACTTATGGTGCGTCAGGTGTGTTGTGGGGTCATTTGTGGGGGGATTTTTAGTTGTGGAGGTGGTATAGGTAAGATGGAGGGGTTATGTGTATGAGTCAAAATGTGAGAGTTGATGGTTTTTCTCATGTCTGCATTCGGATAGAATTTTTGATTTTTTGTTCAACAGGGTGTTTTGTGATGGGTGGGCGATAAGTGCCAGTTTTTTGAAGCAAAGAACGCATTTTTTGATGTCTTACTGTAGGCAGGTACTAGTTTTAGTATTTCCCAGGTAATGCTTATAAAGAATTGTATACAATTCTAACGTTCTTTTGACAGTATTTTTCAATTTTTTAAATTTCTTCATTATCTTTCATTCTCAGCCTGATGATTGTCATTTATAAAATGTCATGAAACCTGAGGTCACAGACAAGCTTCCATGTTATTAAATATATATAAAAACTAATATATATTTACTTATTTTATATATATATATATATATATATATATATATGTATATATATATATATATTCAGAGATGTTTTTTTGACATGATATATATCATCATCATCATGTTGTGCCACCAGCGTGGATCTCCCTGACCCTCCCCTGCCATTCTTCTCTATCGTCCATCACTCCTGGGAGGTCTTCAAGGCTACATCCTGCCTTTACTCATCCATGTGAAGGGGTCCACAGGAGTATGTCACTTATAAGTTCATCCCTACTTCTCCAGCAGTATCCAATATATCTGGTTCAAATAACTTTGATAATTTTCGTGATGGGAGGGTAAGTGGCCATAGAGCTGTTAAGACTTGTTCAATATTGCTTGCAGTATTCTTGTGTAGCTGCTGTCAAGCTTTTTCTCCATATGTTTAGTTAGCGTCCATGTAGTGCATCCATACAGTAGTTTCGATATGACTGCTGCTTGGAAAAAATGCATTTCATTTTATTGTCAAAAAGACAACTCTGAATTTAAACCTCTAGCCGACATACACAGAGAAACTAGCATACATACATAGCAACAGAGAAACATACATGCATATGAGGGTGGGCTGAAAAATTCACAGGTTGAAAAGTTCATATGATGATATCATATCTGTTGTTGATAACTTTCTTTACCAATGGCCCTCAAGCACTGGAACATTGATGGAAGAAATGAGTAAACTGCAAGAAGGACTATGTTGAAAAAGAAACGTCATTTGATCCCATTCCCTCAGAGTATCTTGGTCAGCTTATAAACTTTTCAGTTGACCATTGTATATATAATATATATAGTGTTGTATACTCATATGCAGATTCATGCAGAAAGAATCATAATGACAGGATAATAAAGACTAGCAAAGACGTCTTTAAAAAAATATACCTCTCACTTTATTGCAACATTTGCGTGTGAGAGGGAGTTGGAGACAGAAAAAAGACTGCAACATATTGACCTCACCAGCCCCTCCAGACATAGCCGTGTGTCGGTCTCGTTCTCCTGATGCTCAACCGGAGGCCCGGGGGCCCACTCTACTGGCTTTCTCTACTGCATCTTATCACCGACTGGTCTGGTCCCCAAACTCCATCGGAGGTCCCGAGGGCCCCTTCTGCTGGTTGGTGGCTTTCCCTACCACATCTTGTCTCCAACTCGTCTGGTCCCCAACTCACTGATCTCCAACTCGCTGACTTCCTGTCTTCACCCAGTTATATAATAGTTCAATTGCCCACTCAATCTTTGGAATGGCACGTTTGATCGTCATCAAGCGGAAATAACTGTCATGCAGTTCAGAGGTCACTCTCTTCTAGTGCATCAGTCTATGAGTGTATCATGGGCTTTTACCTTGTCCCATTTCGTCAGCTAAATCCGCCTACGCGATTTCTTTCAATTACTGGCCATTGGAATATGTCACTTCCTTCTGGTGCATCACTTTGGAATGGCATGTTTGGCCGGGTCGAAGGTCAACATACAACAATAGCAGATTAAACAAAGGTTTTTACTTTGGTAAGGTAAGTGGTTTAGGAGAAGGACAACACTCAAGATTTTTCTCAATGCATTTTGTAAGAGTCCTTATAATGCATATCATCATCATATTGTGCTGTCAGCATGGATCTTTCTGACCCTCTGACTGTCTCTATCATCCATCGCTCCCAGGAGGTCTTCCTGGCTACATCCTGTATCGGCACAGAGCTGCTGTGTATAGGTTCTAGCTGGTTGTCCAACCTTTGCTCATCCATGTGAAGGGGTCCATTGGAGTACATTGCTTATGAATTCATCCTTACTTATCCAGCAGTGTCCTGCAAGTCTGGTTCGTTTAATTTGGATAGTTTTTTGATGGGTGGTAGGTGTCTTTACAGCTGCTGTTTTGTAGGGTGTTGCTGCCTGGTGATATATAAATGCATTGAAGTTGAAGGGAAATCCTTATGGCATCATGGATAACAAGCTAGACTGCAACATTGTAGTATGCTAGTTTGAATTTCTGTTGCTTTAGTTTTTAACTAATACCTTTTGATAAAGAATGAACTTCCTAATCACCCTAGTAATAGGTTGAATAGTACCACTACTGTTCTTCTAAAAGGATAGCTTTGACATTAAATTACACTGAAGATTGATAAACAAAGAAACCAAACCAAACCAAACCAAACTAAACCAAACCAAACCAAACCAAACTAAACCAAAACATATAATTTGAACTAAGCATAAAAATGAATCAATTTATTTGGCACAAACAGAAAGACGTACATACATACATACATACATACATGTATTGGCCTAGTTGGCAGGAGCTGTAGAATACACTGACTGCATCTCTGCAGAGAGGTAAAACCCCCCACCACCACTGTCAACAAGTTTATGGATATGACACAAAACAATTTGATGCTAGAGTAATGCTGGAGCTTAGGGAAATGTGGAGTACCTTTTCGTTACCATTGCTCCCAGGTCCACTCTGGTCCTGAGTGGTAGCACCTGATAGGATCCGATCTATGGGTCAAATAGAACTGTTTGATGTTTAAACTGAGTGCAAACAAATGACATGCTAAATTGAATTGTTTAAAATAGAATGGTTTGATCATTTAACTGTGTATAAACAAATGACCGATGTTTAAAGGAATTGTTCGTGATACATAGCAATAGTTGGAACCATTTAACTGTGTGCAAATGAATGAGCCTAGGCTTATTTAAAAACATTATTAACAAAATGTATTCATAAATCATATACATTTGATATATATGTATAAAGGGGATTTTGCATTGAATAACTTAAAATGGTTGATATGCCATCCATCATACATGCATACATATAATACATACCTTATTCATTGAATAACCCTTATACATCATCATCATCATAATCATGTTGTGCCGCTAGCATGGATATCCCTGACACTCTCTCACCACTTCTCCCTATCATTCATCGCCTCTGGCAGGTCTTCAGGGCTATATCTCGTATCCTCACATAGCTGCTGAATGTATGTTCGAGCTGGTCATCCTGCTTTGCCCAGCCATATGTGGGGGTCCATAGGAGTACATCACTTATGAGCTTGTCCCTGCTTCTCCAGCAGTGTCCTGCATGTCTGGTTTGTCTAACTTGGATAGTTTTCATGATGGGAGGTAGGTGGCCGTATAGTTGGTGCCTTTTAGGTTGTTGCTGCCAGAACATGTTCAATATTGCTCACAGCATTCTGGTATAATTGCCGTCTAGCTTCTTTTCCAACCATTTAGTTAGCGTCCAAGTAGTGCATCCATATAGCAGTATTGATACGACCGCTGCCTGGAAAAAAACTGCGTTTCATTTTATCGGTCCGGTCTGATTTCCATATGATCGATAACGCTTATGCATATAAGGGTAATTCAATAAATAAGTTTTTAAAAAAAAGTAATTTTTTTCAGGAATATGAATTTTGTATTGTTTGTTCATTCTGTGGCTATCAAAAATGGTGGCAAATAAAACCAAGTGCTCCATGCTTGAACAGAGGTCTATTATCAAATATTTTGAGTCTGAGAAGTACAAACCATGTGAAATTTACAAAAGTCTGTGTGATGAATAGAGAGAAGCATGCTTTATTCAAAGAATCTTCAGAAATTGGTTAAATGTTAAACATAGGTTTACCACTAGAAGCTTGAGTCGAAAATTAAAACAGTTCATGGAGTGGAAACACACTGACAGTCTGGTAAAGAAAAAGTTCTGGGCAAAGTAGTCAGAAAAGAAAGTCATGCTGATTGTCTTCTGGGACTTGAAAGGACTCATCACTATTGATTTCCTTAAAAAATGTACAACTGTAAACAGTGCTTCTTATTACCAACGCCTTATGCAAAATTCACTTTATTTACTGAATGACCCTTGTATAATCTGTAAGCATTCTCTATCTCTCTTTATATATTTGTGTGAGACATTGCTTATGCAAATGTTATATACTCATACAAAAATACATCAGTGTATTATCAATACACACACACACACACACACACACACACACATATGTACTCTGCTGTACACACACAGATCACAGAGGTCTATTTGCTGCTCTGTTCATCCATTCAATTATTGTTTGATGTCCACTAACCTTGATAGCATTATTGAAAAAGCAAATCAGAAAATATGAAACAATATATATGTAAGCAGTAAAGAAAAAAATTTACTCGAAAAATACTTCAAGACAAAACAAACTAAAAATAAGAAACAAAAAAACTTAATTTGTAAGATGAAACAGAAAGGAATAATACTTAACAGAAAATAGCAAATATCTATCTTTTTTTGCAATTTATATTTTCACACATGACATGCAAAAACATAGATATAGATTTGCATGCACGTATTTTAACACTTATTGAATATTCATGTATAAAATAGATGCATTCACATAAGCATATGAGAACAGATATGAATATATATATATATATATATATAGATAGATAGATATATAGATAGATAGATTAGTATTTGTTTTAGGATGATGAAGTGAGTGTGTGTATGTCTGTGTGTTGTCTCTGTGTGTGCATGCATAGAGAGAGAAAGAAAGAAGGAATAAAGAAAGACAGAGACAGAGACAGAGACAGACAGAGAAAGACAGAGGGAAAAAGAGATAGGCAAAGAAAGAGAGAGAAAGAAAGAGGGAAAAAGAGATGGGAAAGAAAGAGAGGGAAAGAAAGAGAGAGAAAGAAAGAAAGAAAGAGGGAAAGAAAGAGAGAGAAAAAAGAGGGAAAGAAAGAGAGAGATAAAAATAGATTGATGGTTTAGTTTCTTTATTCAATGGCATATCAACTGTTCTGGGTTATTTAATGCCACACCATCATTGTAGAAGACCAGTAGTGGTTACTAATCAACCTATATTTAGGGAAATAAAGAGGTTTCACACCTTTCCCAAGTGAACGTAATATACCATGGGAATTTGAAGTCACTTACTATAATGTTGCAGTCCAACATGTTCTCCACTTTGCCTCAAGGATTTCTCCTGAGAGAAAGAGAAAGAAATAGGCTTGTTTATACATTAATATAGATAGTATTATATCAATGAATCCATAGCCTAGCATAAAATGTAATCATTAGCTGAATGTTATCATTTATTAAGCAGGGCCTAGTCTGGCATAAGGCCGGAGATATGGAGTACCTAGTGAGTATCAAACTCACTAACAATAGCCTTTAAACCATGCAAAGTACCTTGAGTTTGTATTTACCCAATTCCACCACTACAAGCAGAATGTAACACAGAGTCAGTTTTTAAGTGGGGTAAAGAAGGTTCGAATATAGAGTTTTTCTTCAGCTCAACCAGTTGCTTTACCAAGCTAAAAACCAGTCTACCCTACTATTTGCCCATAGGGTTCCATCTATGTCTCAAATAGATCTGTTTGAAAATTAGTGGTATCAGATAGGAATGCATGAAAACATATAAAAGTGTGCAAATTATTTGTATTAGATAGGAATACTTGGGACCATATCATATCATATTTACCAACCCCTCCACTCGGGCAGGATATGACACAAGGTCAATTTTTTAAGCGGAGTTTAACAGGTTTGAATTCAGAGTTTTCCTTTTCCTAGACTAGTTGCCTCACCAAGGCTGAAGAGCCTAGTATGCCCTACTATTTACCCATAGCTTGAGGGAGAATATTTGGATTCATACCTTTCCCAAGGGTATTAGTGCTATGTGAAATGCAATCAGTCAGGTCCAGGATTTGAACTCGTGTCGCCATGTCCATATCCTGCGACGATAACCATTACACCACGGGCACATCCTAGGGACCATATAAGAGTGCAAACAAATGATTATCATCATTACATAAGAAAAGTTACTTCAAACTATATATCTATTTAAATTATTAATGTTAGACAGGAATACTTGAAACCATATACCCATGTGAAAACAAATGACTATTATTGTAGACAAATGAAAATAACGAGAGTGATGGAACATAGAAAATGTAGTTATCATCATTATTAAATATCTATAAAAAGATTCAAATTTAATAACCTGTTGATGGTTGATATACTGTTAAATAGACCAAACCAAACAACCCCTCATGTATATATGTGTGTATATATCATCATCATCATCATCATCATGTCGCACTGCCAGCACAGATCTCCCTGACTCTCCCTTGCCACCTGTCTCTATCGTACATCACTCATGGGAGGTCTTCAAGGCTATATCCTGTATCGGAACAGAGCAGTTGTATATAGGTTCTAGCTGGTGTTCCTGCCTTTGCTCGTCCATGTGAAGGGGTTCACAGGAGTATATCGCTTATGAGTTCCTCCTTACTTCTTGAGCAGCGTCCCACATGTCTGGTTCGTCTGACTTTGATAGTTTTCGTGATGGGTGGTTGGTGGCTGTACAGCTGCTATTTGTGGGGTTTTGCCTTCAGGACTTGTTCAATATTGCTTGTAGCTTTCATATATCATTATCATGTCGTGCCGCAAGCATGGATATCTCTGACCCTCTCTCGCCACTTACCCTATCGTTCCTCGCTTCTGGCAGGTCTTCAGGGCTATATCCCGTATCCTCACATAGCTGCTGTATGTATGTTCTAGCTGGTTGTCCTGCTTTTGCTCGGCCATATGTGGGGGTCCATAGGAGTACATCACTTATGAGCTCGTCTCTGCTTCTCCAACAGTGTCCTGCATGTCTGGTTCGTCTAACTTGGTAGTTTTTGTAATGGGTGGCAGGTGGCCGTATAGTTGGTGCTTTGTGGGGTGTTGCCGCCAGGACTTATATATGTATAAAACCAAACAAAACAACGCACCCACAAGGACACACACACACGCATGTATATGTATGTTGCCAAAAAAAAAGCAAATTAGTATCTAAGAGTTGACATATCAACAAATTTCTCTTGCGTCATCAACCATTTGACCCTGTTTAATCCCATAATTCATTCTCCTCTATATTAAAATGTCAGAGAAAAGGAAAAAAAAAATTTCATTTAAAAATTTTGTTTTCAAACACCTCATCACTTTATAGCATTGTGGTCCATATCATATTTATACATATATATTAAATATATGAATTGAAAGCAAATGTCTCAAATCACATGACACTAAATGCTATAGATGCTAAACTGGCCATATTTATTACATACCAATTTGAAGATGCAGGAAAACACAAAAAACTTAAGTAAGCCTAATTGGGTCCATAATTCAGCTTTAGATTATGTACATTTACAAAAAAGGATATTATATTAAAACAAATATTTGTTAAATAAAATGAATACATGCATAGATGGAAACATGCATACGCACACACACACACACATATATATATATATATAAAAGTAACCAAATGATGAAAAAGAATTTATGTTTACAAGTATTTATGAACATATTCTCCTTTCTTGTCAAAGGCCTTTCTGTGAGAATTGCAGGTCAGTATAAAACTAATAGCTAAGCTAATCATCAAACATTGATATATATATATATATATATATACATATATATATATATAAATATCGTATTATTTGGTCCAGTTAAACCGGAGTTGGGAGTAATTCCATCAGGACAAGAAAACTATTCAAGAGTAAATATTTGAATTTTCCTGATAAAGGGCTCAATGTAACAGACAATACAGAGCAATAAATTCTTTAAGAAAAACAACAAACTGGTCACATTAGGATTATAAATTTATTTCCATCCTGTTACGCGTTTTTGAAAATTTCAAAAACCCCCAAAAAATTTTAACAGGATTTCTTCAGATCCTATGGATAAAAAAAAAGTATATATATATATATATATATATATATATATATATATATATATATATATATATTCTTTTCAAAATGGTGAAAGGTTAAACTAATACATCTTTCTTATTATATACAAATGTGTACAGTTACTCTGATGATATATATATAAAAATATAAAAATATATAAATATATATATATATATATATATATATATATTAGATATTAAATTCAAGTATCAAATGTGAATTGATATCATCAGCAAATGTATACATATCACGACTGAAATGTTTATACACATGTGCATATATAAACACAAAAAATGTATTTTATTGGTTTTGAAATGCACTCCTAGAATAATATACAATACCACATATCGATTTCACTATCTCTCTCTCTCTTTATATATATATATATATATATGTGTGTGTGTGTGTGTGTGTGTGTGTGTGCATTTAGACATACTTAGATACCTATGCTTGCACCTATATACATTTTCATATATATATACATATATGTGTGTGTGTGTGTGTGTGTGTGTGTGTGTCTTTGTGGGCATCAATATATATATATATATATATATATATATATATATATATATATACATTAAAATGTACAAACACAAAACCATATTAGATAGATAAATAATAAGAAACAAATTTTGAAAAACTAGCCATTTTCATTGTGTTAGTAATATACTTTTGCATGTATATATATATATATATGTGTGTGTGTTTGTGTGTGTGTATGGGTGTATGTGTGTGTGTGGTTATGTGTAAGAGAGTATATGTGAGCACATCAATGTATGTATGAGTATATATATATATATATATATATATATATGTTTGTGTGTGTTCACATATATATATTTGAAATATATGTATATATATGTTTTCAAATCTATTCTTAAAGTGACACACACACACACACACACACACACACACACACACACACACACACACACACGCTCACATATATATATATGCTCAGATACATACATAAAAATACACACACAGACACACTAAATGCAGATAAATGCATTTTTGCATGTAAGTGTATGCAACATATATATATATATATATATATATATATATATATATATATATATATACATTTATAAATTGATATATTCATATATGACAAGCATATATATATATGTATATATATATATAACATGCACATATATATATGTATGTATATACGTATATATGTATACATCTCATACACACACACACACATACAAATATATGTTTTTGAGTGCATGAGATATATATATATATATATATGTATGCTGGTTATGAAACAAAGAGATTTTTAAAAACTAGCCATATTTAATCATGGTTATAATATACATACACTATTATGTATTTATCAGATTAGGCAATTTTTTTTTATTTTCCCTCTTTGTGTCCTCCTGTTCACAGGAAATTGAAAGGATATCTTGCTGTGTAAAAAAGAACAGAGACAATTTGTGAAGACTCTCAAGTGCAGCAGTGTCAGGGAAGAGCAAAAAGTAGTGAGACGGGCAAGGAGGGAAGCAGTGGAGAGATGAGGATGGTTGTGATGCAGACTGTGCAGTGATGGAAATGGTAGCGAGTGGGTGGGTGAAGGCAGCGTATGTAAGTTTGAAATGAGGAATGAAGTTTAGTGAAATGGAGTGTATTGAGAGAGAGAAAGAGAGAAAGAGAGCTCTGTCAAGAGGAATTGCCAGGTAAGTAGCTAGTCTATACGTCGTTTTGCATTGTGAATCTTCCGTGTTTGTTGTTTGCTTTACCCTCTTATTGTTCCACTTATGACTCGGATCTATCAATGCTCGGCAGGTCCTCTTTGACAAACTCTGTCGTAAAAAAAAAAGAGAGACCGAGAGAAAGAAAGAGAGAAAAGAATAGATAGGTTATTTATGCTCTACTTACCATTACATTGTGAATACACCTCATTGACAACTTATCATATCACTGATCTCTCTTTCGTTCTCTCTCTTTATTTTTCTGTTGTGGTGTGATGGTTAGAAAAGTTAGTCTTCAAGATCGATAACTACTGAGAAGTGAGTTTGATTCTCACAAGGTGACCATTGAATTAAAATGGTTGGTTGGTTGTGTTTTATGGCATACCAACCCTGGTAGGTTATCTAGTACCCAATCATATTTATACATATATATTAAATATATGAATTGAAAGCAAATAGTTTTTAGGTAACAATTTTAAATGAGCCCTCTCTCTCTCTCTCTCTCTCTCTCTCTCTCTCTTTCTCTCTCTTTATTTTTCTGTTGTGGTGTGATGGTTAGAAAAGTTAGTCTTCAAGATCGATAACTACCGAGAAGTGAGTTTGATTCTCACAAGGTGACCATTGAATCAAAATGGTTGGTTGGTTGTGTTTTATGGCATACCAACCCTGGTAGGTTATCTAGTGCCCAATCATATTTATACATATATATTAAATATATGAATTGAAAGCAAATAGTTTTTAGGTAACAATTTTAAATGAGCCCAGGCTCATTTATTTGCACACAGTTTAGTGGTTTCAAGTATTGCTATGTAATACTAAAAAATTCAATTTAATAATCATTTGTTTGCTCACAGTTTATTCTGATCTCTCAATGCTCGGTGGGTCTTCTTTAACAAACTCTGTCATGATAAATGAAAAAAAACAGAGAAGAGAAGATTAAATAGAATATTTGTCTATTTCCTACTACTATATTGAGAATACACCTCACTGAAAACTTTTACTATTAATAATCTCTCTCTCTCTCTCTCTCTTAAAATGCAACACCCTAAATCCAAATTTTCCATCTTTTGATCATCAATAAAACATTGTGAAACTTGTGGAAACTTAGATGATTTTCTCCTTTTTTCATTATTTTTATTATTATTATTATTATTACTATTATTATTATTATTATTATTATTATTATTATATTTTTATTATTGATATATTTTATGAATTATTATTATTAATATTATAGTTACTCCTTGAGTTTTTCACATCAGCATTTGCTGATGGTCTTTCACTGGAGTTTCAATAAAAGCAAGTCTTCTCAAGTCTCCAGGACTCTTCTCTGTATTCTGGCTGATCTCTACAATGGTGTTGTTTGGATGGTCACTATTCATTCTCTTATTTCCAAGTCATCCAATCCTTATATCAATCCTTTGGTGACTGTACCAAGAGCACCAATTATAATTGGTATAACCGTCACTTTCATGTTCCACAGTTTTTTCAATTCCCTAGCAAAGTGCAGGTAATTATCCTTCTTTTCATTTTCTTTCAGTTTGGTTCAGTGGTCAGCAAAGTCCACAGTTTTGGAAGTTCTCTTTCTTTGTTGATTATTATATGGTCTGGTCGCCTAGCTGAGATTAGGTGATTCCCTAAGCTTCTAAGGAGACAATCATGTAGTGGTTGCAGGTTCAATCCTGACTAATGGCAAGTAACAATACAGGAATACTTAACACTTGTACCTGGTTATGGCTAATAGAATCAGAACATGCGATCCCTGTAGATTCAATAAAGGATGTAGTTCGAAGTTCCATGTAGGTTCCCGAGTTCAACAAACATATCAGCCAAAACATTGTGGAAATAACAATAAAGATGAAGACAATGGAGGTGCCCATGGTGTAATTATTTTATGGAGGTGCCTGTGGTGTAATGGTTATCGTCGTAGGAAATGAACACGGTGACACAAGTTCAAATCTGGACGAGACTGATTGCATTTCACATAGCACTAATACCCTTGGGAAAGGTATGAATCCAATTAATCTCCCTCCAGCTATGGGTAAATAGTAGGACAGACTAGGTTCTTCAGCCTTGGTGAGGCAACTAGTCTAGGAGAAGGAAAACTCTGAATTCAAACCTGTTAAACTCTGCTTAAAAATTGACCTTGTGTCATATCCTGCACGAGCGGAGGGGTTGGTAAATAGGATAAAGATGAAGACAATAGTCTGAAAACCCTTAATGATAAAAATTGTTTTTAGAGTTCCTTCTTTCACCAGTACTTTCTGATTTATTTCCTCGAGTTGTATCGTTTGTTTTAATTTTGTTGCTTTTTTCTTCTCAGCCCAACAAATTCAAGCATTTTTTGTCAGTCTTAGCATTTTTGCTTGATGTCATAGATTTCTTATTTGTATTTCCAGTCAAATTTCCTATCCAGGTTTTGACTTTCTGTCCATGTTCTTTTGAGGGAACACTGATTTTAGAACAGACTAATTTCACTCCTGCATAGATTTGTTTGTTTAATTCCGTGATGTTGTTCATTGAGATGTGTTAATAATTCTGTTGTATTTTGACCTTCGGCCCGAGCAAACATGCTATTACAAAGTGATGCACCGGAAGGAAGTGACACATTCCAATGGCCAGTAATCAAAAGAGATCGCATGGGTGGATTTGGCTGATGAAATGGGACAAGGTAAAACCCATGATACACTCATAGACTGATGCACCGGAAGAGAGTGACCTGTGAACTGCATGACAGTTATTTCCGCTGGATAATGATCAATCATGCCATTCCAAAGATCGAGTGGGCGATCGAGTGGGCGTTGAACTATTATATAACTCAGTCAAGACAGAAGTCAAAAGACAGTTGCAGTTACAGCTGGAGATGGAGTTATAGATGAGATGTGGTAGGAAAAGCCACACCGGTTGAGCATCAGGAGAATGAGAAAGACACGTTGACGGCCATATGAGTGGGGGTCAAAATATTACAGTTTCTGTTTGGTCTCCAGCTCCCTCTCACACACAAACTTTGAGTAACATTTTTTGAACCCTTACAAATAAAGTGAGAGGTATATTTGGTTTAAAGAAGTCTTCGTGCGTTTTTATTATTGTGTCATTATGATGCTGTAGATGATAATATAACAATTCATTCCTTTTTCAATTTCTACCTTGACTGCTTTCCTATCTTGGTTCCTGAGAGATAGTAATGTAGTTTTCTTTTCATATATCATTCTTTTTAGAGTCTCTACATTCATTTTATTTTTTTTGAGTTAGTCTTTGTTCTGTGGTGTTTGGATGTGTAATGTTTTAATTACTATAACTTAGTATTTCAATTTGGTTCGAGTGTCCTTGTTTTTCAGTGTTTACCATCTTTGTTTTTATATTAGGGTTTTGTTCACCTGATTCCCTATTTATTTGTTGGTGCATTTGTAATATTTCAAAGTCAGAAAGCTGATCTCACTTTATTATTGTCCTAGCTTGGTCAGCAAGTCTTTGGCTTGTCTTAAATCTAGTACATTCTTCCTTAATTTCTATCATTCTTTTTCTATACCCTCTTTGTGTGAGGGAGCTCATAACATAACAGTAAAGTACAAACTTGTCTTCCTTTGTCCATTTTTTCTGTTGGTGCTTCTGATTTCAGTGGTAGTTTACTTCATCATTTTTTTCAAAATTAATGCACCAAATTGTCATTACTTTTGAGTTTCACCATATCTTATACATATACACGCATACTGTATATGCATATACACATGCATGCACTCATATATATTATATATGAAATAGACATGCATATTTCTGTAAAGTTGCCCTGTATTTTAATAATTATGTTGGAATAAAATAATTTGAAATCTTAGCTGTCTAAATTTCTGAGACAAAGCTTGATGATTATTATCATTAAGGATTTCGGACTATTGTCTTCATCTTCATTGCTATTTCCACAACATTTCAGCCGAAATGTCCTCTGGCCTTCTTCAGGTGTTTGTCGAAAACGGGAACCTACATGGAACTTTGAACTACATCCTTTATTCAATCCACGGGGGTCGCCAGTTCTGTCGCCAGAGACTTTAAATCTAATCACAGGTTGCCTTTCATAAGGTAAGCAAACTAGACTCACATATCATCACTAATCAGTTCAATTCTGTGTCCTATGTTCTGTTTACCCAGTCAGCTGTAGAGTACATTGACTGCTTCTCTGCTGAGGTGTAAGACTCCCTCAACTTTTAATTAACTGAATCCAGTTGATGGGTCACACTTTGGCTAGCCCTGGGGTCAATGGCATAGATCTAGTCGAGTGTATCCCGTCTTCTGCACATACCTCAAGTCTCAGGAGGCTGTCCTCCCAGGCTTTCACCCTTCTCAGCAAGGTTAGGTTCATTGCCTGGCGCCTAAGGTGCCCTTTTTTTAGAGGAATGGCAACGGGGGCTAAGGCATTTTGGGGAATGCCGGGTGCATCTGGACTACGGCCCTGCACTTGGACCCACCTTAAAAAAAGCCTTGTGCCACACTCGCCTGTTTGGTGGGATGGCTGACAAATGCCATAAGACTCCCTCAACAAGTGTCCTTGACATGACATTAAACAATCTGGTACTGAGCTTCTAGTAATTCTGGAGCTTTGGAGAATGCAGAGTACCCCTTCATTGCCATCACTCCCAGGTCCACTCTTGCCTGGAATGGTAGCACCTGAAAGGGTCCTATCTATGGGTCAAATGGAACTAAACTGTGTTCTAACACTAAATAAAATTGTTTGAAATAGAACTTGTTTTTTTGACATTGAAACTGTGTACTCATGCCAAACTGAATTGTTTGAAAAAGAACAGTTTTGATATTTTAACTGCATACTTCATTAAAACAGCATACTTATGCTAAACTGAATTGTTTTAAAGAGAAGAATTTTGGATTTTAACTGTGTGTAAACAAAATACTGTACTTATCATCATCATCATCATCTCGCGCTGGTAGCACGGATATCCCTGACCCTCTCTCGCCACTCCTCCCTATCGTTCATCGCTCTAGGTAGGTCTTCAGGACAACATCCCGTATCCTCACATAGCTGCTGAATGTATGTTCGTGCTGGTCGTCCTGCTTTTGCATGGCCATGTGTGGGGGTCCATAAGAGTACATCTCTTATGAGTTCATCCCTGCTTCTCCAGCAGTGTCCTGCATGTCTAAGGAACCCCTCTTAAACTAGTAGACAAATTCACTTACCTAGGAAGCAGCGTCGAATCAACCGAAAAGGACATCGAAACGAGGTTAATGAAAGCATGGACAGCTATCAATAGGCTATCAATTATATGGAAATCGGACCTAACCGATAAAATGAAATGCAGTTTCTTCCAGACAGCGGTCACATCAATACTGCTATATGGCTGCACTACATAGACGCTAACAAAACGGCTGGAGAAGAAACTAGACGACAATTACACAAGAATGCTACGTGCAATCTTGAACAAGTCCTGGCGGCAACAGCCCACAAGACACCAACTGTACGGCCACCTGCCCCCTATTATGAAAACTATTCAAATTAGACTGTACTTATACTAAACTGAATTGTTTGAAATAGAACTGTTTGACTAAACTAAATAGCTTGAAATAGAAATGTTTTTGACAATCAAACTGTGTACTTACTCTAAACTGAATTGTTTGAAATAGAACTGTTCATTTGCATAAAAAGGATTTGTCATTAAATAACCTACAAAGGTTGATATGCCATAAAACCCCAATAAACAAACAAACAAATCTATATTCTGTCCTTGTGCCTGGCTAATCCCATTGTGTAATGGCTTTTGAGCAAGGTAAGCACACCATAACTAATAAGTTTGTTTCTCACTGAGTGCCTTATTCTTCAGGTGTTTACCAAACTAAGCTAAGCTTAAGAAAGTGACATACAGCTTGCCTTAAAGGATTACAAGTTTTAACAAAATTGTTTTTTTTCTTTTATTTTATTTGGAGCACTCACTAATTTTAAAATCACCAAAATTCTTCTACAAAACAAAATTTTAAATCCCAGGATTATCTTATATTTATTGCCTTCATACAAAATTTAGATTCCAGGATTTGATTCTTTGCTAAACCAACCAACCAAAATGGTCACCCCCAAAATATCTTGGAAACATTTGATCAAATCGGTTATACGAACATTAAATCAGATCATCCAGACAGACAACAAAGTATTTTGATGTGGTGAAGCAAAAATTTATATCACCCTGTAAGTCAGCCAAATTAGATGATGTATAACTGACAAACTGATATGAAGATTAAGACAAATACTTTTACTATAACTTTATAGCTTGATAAAGTTATTAGGTGAAATGCTCACCATAGAATATTGATGTTATGTGATCTATAGAAAACTATTGGGTTAAGTGCATTAACAAGTAAGGTGATTATATAAAAAAAAACATTCCTTTTAAAAAATGAAGTCTGTTATTGTCATTTGCCTATTGTCTTATTGGTACATTTATACATGAGAAAAACAATAGGAAAAGTGAATAAACCAAACACTGACAATGGATTTAACATTGATATTTCATCCTTATTTTAGAAAAACGTTCCTCAGAATGACAGATTTTTCTAAAGTTCCGCATTGGAGGAAATAGATAAATAAGAATACAAACAAAAGTAAAAGGAGGGAGAGGTCATATGAAGGAGAGACATAAAAGAAAGAAAGGAAGAGACAGAGTAATGGTGGCAGAGAGTTATGCAGATAGCATCTCCACAGGGAATGAGACCTCTTCCAACCTGTGTCCTGGGCATGACACTAAACTATCTGATGTTGAGACTCCAGTCCTGGAGCTCTGAGGAACATGGAGTAATTCTTTATAGCCATTACTCCCAGGTCCACTCTGACACTGAGTGGTAGTAGCTGTTAAAGTTCCATCTGTAGGTCAAATAGAAATATTCAATCATTTCAATAACTTGAAACCATATATCATATTTACCCAACCCCTCCGCTCGGGCAGGATATGACACAAGATCAATTTTTTAAGCAGAGTTAAACAGGTTTGAATTCAGAGTTTTCCTTCTCCTAGACTAGTTGCCTCACCAAGGCTGAAGAACCGAGTCTGCCCTACTATTTACCCATAGCTGGAGAGAGAATAATTGGATTCATACCTTTCCTAAGGGTATTAGTGCTATGTGAAATGCAATCAGTGCAGGATTTGAACTCGTGTCGCTGTGTCCAATTCCTGCGACGATAACCATTACACCACTGGCACCTCCATATATCTTTGTACAAGCAAATCACTGTTGAATTGAATAATTAGTATTACATAGCAATACTTGAAACAATTTAACAGTGTGCAAATGAAAAAAGGATACTGAATAGAATTACTAGAGTTAGTTTAGAAGAAAACAAAAAAAACAAAACAGCCCAAGTAAAAAAAGTCCCAATGCCACCAAAAAAAACTAAAAAACAAAACAAACCCCCCAAAATGATGTAATAACTAGTGTCCCCCTCCCCAAGTTGTAGACCTTCCCAAATTTTATTTAAATTCATTAATGACTAAACGGTAGAGCAGAACTGGAGAGATGAAGATCTAGTTTTTGTCACCAGAAAACCAAAGGTTCAATACTGGTTAGTACAGTGTCTTTGAGTCCTAATGATTTAAAATGTCGAAAATTTTACAAAAATTGTATGCTGTTTTATTCTTTGTAAAATGCCACTTGTACAGTGTGTTTTAAATGTAAAGACACTTTTACTGTAAATTCAAATTGAATATATTACCCTGGTCAAATGTGCTAGTATGCACGGCACATGTTCTGAATCTTTTCTAAAAGCTTAGAATGCCCACTGACCCCCCATAGTAGTTTAGAACCCCCCCCCCAAAAAAAAAACAGGTTAAGTAAAGGAAGTCCCCAATACAAAAAAAAAAAATTTTAGGGCTAGTATCAGAAGACAGGTGAAAATATACCCAAAAAGTCTTATAAATATACATTAGTCTAGGACTTTAACAAAATTAAAACTTACGGAAAAAAAGCCCCCCCCCCACTGTTTTTTACGTACACATGGGAAGCAGCATGAGGGACGTAAAGGTATGTGAATAAACCCTCTGTCGGCCAAATGTAATGCCTAACCTGGTCCTGGACATATGAGTCTTGTGGCTCAACACTCAGGATCGTCAGTTCAATCAGGGAACTACTGCTGCTCATCAATAAGAGTGGTTTCTGTAGATGAAAATAAAAACAGCCATCAAGAGATAACCATGACCCACACTCAAATCACAGACATAAACCGCATCGCTCTTTGCACGGGTAAAAAAGGGGCGCGTTCTGCTGAGGTTGGAGCCCTTTGAAAAATCAGCTACAGAGCTCAAACAATCAAAACTACTAAAATGCAAACAAACAATACAAATAGCGACATTTAATGTTAGAACCTTAAATAGAATAGGTCAACTATGGGAGCTGACTGCATCAGCTGTAGAACATAACATAGACATAATATGCATACAAGAATACAGATACACACACACCAAAGATATCAAATATCACGATACTGGCAATGGATAGACACTAACCACTGTATCAGCATGGAAAAATTCTGTAAATGCCACAGTAGGAGGTGAAGGAATGCTAAAAGGACCAAGAGCATTAAAAACACTTAATAGCATTGAGAGAATGCAACCTAGGATGATGGCAGCTACGTTTAATGGCAATCCCAGAGCAACACTCATCGCCTGCTACAGCCCTATCAATGTTAGTCAAGAAACTGAACTAGTCACCTTCTACGATAAGCTATCCTCTCTAGTGCTTAGCATTCCGAAACACAACATGCTATTCATTGGCGGTGACATGAATGCCCAAATCGGGAAAAACAGAAACAATAAATACAGCCTACACAACACGTCAAATAGGAATGGACAACATCTAACAGATTTCATGATAGAAAATAGATTAACATGCCTCAATACAAACTATCAAAAAGGGGAGGAAAAATTATGGACCTACATATACGCGAACAATAGTAAAGCACAGATAGACTACGTCTTTATAAACAAGAAATGGAAAAATAGTGCAATGAATTGCAAGGCATACTCCTTTTTCGAGGGTGTGTCCTCCGATCACCAAATAGTCACGGCAAAAATACGACTAAGCCTACGAAAAAACACCACACAAACAGCGACCACCAAACACTATGACTGGGCGCTTCTTAACAACAGAGATATTAGAGATAAATATGTATTAGAACTGAGAAACAGATTTGAGAAACTACAAGAGAAGACAGAAAAAGATACCCCAAATGACGATTATGAGAATTTTGTCAACGCGCACCTTGAGGTGGCAGTGAAGTGTATTCCAACAAAACCTAGAACTAAATATAGAGTCCAATGGGAAACGTTAGCATTTAGAGAAAAACGTGCACACATGAAAACTGCCTCCAAAAGCTATAGGAAGAACCCAACAAACACAAATGCCCTAGAACTAAAAAAGGTACAATATCAATTAGCAGGCATATATCTAAAAGAACAGACAGAATATATACAAAATCAGATAGATAAGATTAGAGACTCAGTGGAAGATAAGCAATCTAGGATAGCCTGGCAAACAATAAACGAAGTGAGTCGAAGGAAGAGCACAGCAAAAGCAAAATTGAAAGCTACAAACCAACAAGAAAGAATAAAACAGTGGAAACAGCATTTCAAAAATCTACTAGGAAACCCACTGAAAGTTACACATGAACCAATCACCAGAATTATTGGTAAGCAATTGAAAATTAAACTAGGACCATTCACTCAAGAAGAACTCGACTCAATTCTTAGAAAAATTAAAAATTGGAAAGCTGCAGGGCTTGGCGAGATTCCCCCAGAATTATGGAAGACCAGACAATTCAACGACATACTGCTCCAACACTGCA
>CAUZXS010006544.1:67500-77500 GCA_963585895.1 Sepioteuthis lessoniana
TAAAGATATAGACTATGTTACCAACACCTTTGACCATCAAGTTTATACAAGTAAAAAGCTTTGACATTTATATATACATACATTTACATATCAGAATTTAACACTCAATGACCCTTAAGAGGTCAATTTGCCATAAAACCCAACCATCACCAACCTAAACATTTACATTTACAAATCATATATATAATGTATGTGTAAAAAGGCTCTGGCATTAAAAAACCTATAGAGGTTGATATGCTATTAAATCCAACCAACCTTGCTCCACATTCCAATTCACACCGGTTTGGCAAAACGGGTCCCATTCATTTTACTCCAGGGGTTTCCAGTCAGCAACCTTCCACTACTCCTCTTCCAGTGTGTCTGCTACTATGTGTATACATCACAAATATACTGGACATCTCAATACATATATTAAATATATATATGATTTGTAAACACATTTTGTCGATAACTTTCTTAAATTAGCCAGAGATCTTTTTTACACACATTTAAATGGTTTCAAGTATTGCTATTTAACAGTCACAATTTAACATCAGTCATTTGTTTGAACACATACTTTGTTCTATTTGACCCACAGATCAAACCCTGTCAGGTGTTACCACTCCAGATCAGAAATGGAAATGAAGAGGTACTCCATATACCGCAAATTTCCAAATTTGCCATCAAATGGTTTAATGTCATATCCAGAGCATTCGTGAGGGGGTCTTAACCCTCTGTAGAAATGCAGCTGGTATATTTTACTGCTCCAGCTGACTGGACATGATTACAAATAGGAATTGTATTCAGAGAACATCCATACAAGTCTCTGACTATTGAAAAGAATTTCATTGCATTGAGAATTACACCACAGATTTTTTTTTCTAAACAAGTGATTTTAATCTCAGTTTGGAAATATATACGAGTATATAAGCCTTTCTACTCAAATGAGTTTATAACTTGAGGCTTCAAAGTATTTCTTACAAATACAAAATGAGGAATCATAATAGTAACTGTTTATCATTCAATTCGTATGATTAATGAGATGTGTAAGGCTAACTAGGCTGACAAGGAAAAAATGAACTTATTATTTTACCTATGTTTTCTTTTGAAACTGATAAAATATTAGACTTAACTGTTCTGGTCATTACAAAAAGTATTGCCTATCACTTTCATCAAGATGTTTTAATTCTGATTGATTTATGCTCATCTGTAATTTATTAATAGCTGTTAATGTGACACATGAGCAAGAGAAATGGCAGCTACATGAAACATTTGTAATTATTGCAGAGTTTAACCTCTCAGAAAATTATTGTGATACTTTGAGGCGAAAAATCTTATTGAATATTTTTTTAGTACTTTTTGTACATCTTTTGCACACACACACACACACACACACACACACATGCATACAGACATACACAAATAGATATATGCTATGATACAAAGGTCTATGGAAAGATCTGTTCTAGAAATACTTTTGTGTGAGCACATCCAAAGTGAGTTAATTCAGAAGTGAAGTAGAGCGAAGGATGTAATTGCTGAGTATGAAGCACAGATGTTCTACCAGGCCAGACACGTCAAAAATTCCCAGACAACAGGTGAACTTATGCAGTTGTTGACTAGTATCCAAGAGACCAGAAATAACCACTTGGAAGACCTCCATGATGATAGTAAGATGAAAGTGATTTGGGCCAACATGGGGTAGAGGCATGAGACTCAAGAACAAAATTGAAGTGGACATACATTTTTTATTTTTTAAATAGAGGAATTACATAAAATGCAGGACACACCAGGTTAATTGGCCATGCATTTACCATGACTAATAGACCAGTAGCTCAGTGGTAGAGTTTTGGCTCTGAATTCTGTGGTTGTTGGTTCCATCTCCAGTGGGAGAGAACATGATATACATTGCTGATGAAACCTAATAAGCTCGAAAAAGCTGTCCAGTTGTTCCATATATCGTGCACAGTGCTTGCCGGATTTTCTGGTCATGGTGATTCAAATTCATAAATATGGAAGTGCGTTATTATCAGTGATAAATATATATATATAAATCACAGATCATATGAAAATGTGTATTGTAGTGGGAGAGCCCATAACGTAGTGGCTACCATGCAGGGCTGCAACATTGTGGCAAGCAAGTTCAAACTCTAGTCCTGCAATTACGTTCACTTTTGGATTAATATCCTTGGAAAAGGTATGAATCTCCTTATCTTCCCAACTATGGGTTAAATCATACCTCTACTGTTCTTCTACACGGATGACTTTGGCACTAGATAACCCATGAAGTTTGATATGCTATTAAATAAAAAAAAAACAACCAAAATACTAGGTAAGTGAACAGAACAGTCCACGCCTGAATTTTGTTTGAATGTACAAAAACTTATACAGAAAAGTAATATTTATATTCTCCATCTAAATGAGAATAAATTTCAGTCATTTTACTTTTTACTGAACAGTTACAGTTAAATCTCATTACTAAAAATCCACCATTGTCATAAATTGACACCATCTTATTAGTTGGCAAGACTAAAGAAATACAACTTATGGCTGAATTTCTCAAAACATAATTTTGAAACTTAACTGTCAGGTAAAAATGGAACAAATGTCTGAAACTTACTCTTATCTGGATGGTGAATGTTAGCATTTCATTCCTACATAATTTTTTTTTGTATGATAAGACAAAATTAATGAAATTTTGCTTGGGTTGGCCATTCTGTACATATACAGAACACAAAACTACCATGACAGTAAGGAACCCAGATGTTGTTTTTTTTGTTTTATTTAATTTGATTTCTGATTTTTCCCTCTCTACTTGTTCTCTTATTCTTCCTGAACAAAGTATCTCTCACTTCTCTGGCTATTAACATACATATTGAACATTAATCAATGTAGATATATCTTCCTGAACTTATTTGACAGTCTCTGTTATTGATATATTTTTGTATTAAATATCACTAATCTCCAATTGTTGCAGCAAGAAATTCTGTCCTTCAGAAGCAAAGAGAAGGGCAGCAAGGTTTTTGAAAGCAATGGAGAGCGACTACCAAATAGCTTTATAAATAACAATTTTCTACTTAGTTTTCTTCTGCATTTCTGCAGACATTAAACTATAAAAAAGATACTTAATAAAAAAAGACATTAAACAATAAAAAAGACATTAAACGATAAAAAAGACACTAAATACTTGGGAGCACCCTTCAAGGAACCAAAACTCCTGAGCCACCAAATCTCTTGCTGGACATTTTCAATATGAATTTCAATTCATTTTTTTCTGTTCATTCATCTCACAGCTTAATTTCAACATAATACAATTTTTAGTGAAAAGAAAAAAAATCTCTCTGTACAGGAGGTGGCTCAGGCAATACTTTCTCCATTGGCAGGATGTGATATAGAGTTAATTTTTAAGCCGTTTGAATTCAGAGTTTTCCTTCTCCTAGATTGGTTACTGTCCCAAGGTTAAAGAACTTTGTATTCCCTGGTATTTACTCAGAGCTGAGAGAGAAAAGATGGTGCAAAGTGAAATACAAGCAGCTATATAAAAATATAAACTTATCTGATTGAGTCCATTCCTAGATGAGTCAATTTTCTTGACGAGAAGGACAGGAGTAATTTGAAATCATCCTAGGGCTCAAATAGAGAGAAATCAAACCAAACAAATTTATTTGATCCTGCAATGGGACTCTCATAGGTGCTACCACTCTTGGTCACAGTGGAATTGGAAGTAATGGCAATGAAGGGAGGACTCAACACTCTCCAGTATTTCAGAAATGGAACCTCAACACTGGATGCAATTTAGTGCCATACAGAAAAAGTAATGCTGAATAGTTTTGTTAATGATAGATATGGATGTTAAATAAGCTTTGAAATAAAAGTCTGAAAAAAATAGGACGATTACCTTTGCTACACCCAGATATATAATAATAAGAATATCAAAAATATAGTGGAGCCATATGTAGTCTTTAGAAGTATACAAGAAATAAAGTTCGATGTAAAGGTTTATGAGAAACAAAAATTCTTTTGCTATACCCAAATGATTATTTATCTAACCCTCTACAATGGACAGTATGTGACTCAAAGTCAATTTTTAAGTAGAGTAAAATGTGTTTTAGTTCAAAGTTTTCCTTCTAAGAACTCAGTCTACCCAACTATTCAACTGGGAGATAGAACAGATGCATTAGCTTAAAGTGAAATGCAAACAGCCTGGTACATGATTTGAACTCAGGTTATATTTCCTCTGCTGATAACGTATGTATAAACCTTAATGTAAATAATGAGAATATTAGGAATATAGTGGAATCGTAAATTGTCTTTAGATGCACACCTGAAATAAGTTTAGATATAAGGGTTTATAAGAAACGAAAATACTTTTGATACAGCCTAAAACTTTGGCAAAAATCATCTTGAAAATAGTTAATGGCAAATTTGGATGGATTCTTTCCAGGAAGCTTCTTCTCTCCAGTTACACATACATTGCCACTCATATGCGAGTATCATTTCAGACAGAAAGAAAGAAAGAAAGAAAGAAAGAAGATGAAAAAGAAAGAAATGAGGAAAATTAGGTGGAAGGAAAGAAAGACAGAAAAACTAAGAAGGTAAGAAAGAAGGAAAAAAAAGAAGCGAAGAAAGAAAGAAAGAAAATAAATGTATGAAAATGAATATAAGTAAATGCTTTGCATATCAATGCAGTAATGGATATTAACGGATAAAAACACAAAAATGTGTACTCAGGTAATCACACATATTCATTCTTGTTAAATAAAGTAGTACACTTGTGCCCACACACATGTACATACACAAGTATTTTGTATGTACGCATTTATAATAGAGATAGAGTCATTACATATTTAGTCAATAAGTTCTCTTGCAGACAGGTTTCATTAAATGTGACAGACCAGTACTTCTTGATAATAGTGACAGCCTTCTTTTTATATTTCAGAATGACTTGCCAAAGGTCATTATTCAAATGGTTCAAGAGAGAGGGAAAAGAGAGTTTTCCTATAAGTTGATCAAGCTCACTGAACCTGACATTATCAGCTTTTGCAGAGTAGTGATTACTATAATGGCTTTTTTTTTTTTAAATAGTTCATTATTAAAATGAATAATATCTAAAATCAAATGGGGTTACTGCTTGCATTTTTAGTCAGTTTTTGTCTTTTATATTTACTTAAAGGCCGCCTTTAGTTGTAATGAAATTTAGTCTAATCCTTATCCTCATCATTGCCCAGTCGACTGGGGCTGTAGAATACACCAATTGCACCTCTGCAAAGGGGTAAGACCCCACCCCATAAGTGTCCTGGACATGACACTAAACAACCTGATGGTGAGGTTTCAGTGATGCTGGAGCTTTTGAGAATGCAGAGTACCCCTTTATTGCCATTGGTCCCACGTTCACTCTGGCCCAGAATAGTAGCACCTGATAGGGCTCTATCAATGGATTAAATAGAACTAACTGCATACTTATGCTAAACTGAATTGTTTGAATTCAAAATGTTTGACTAATCTGAATAGCTTGAAATAGAAATGTTTTTCACAATTAAACTGTACTTACATTTAAACTGCGTGCTTATGCTAAACTGAATTATTTGAAATGAAACTGTTTCTTGACATTGAAACTGTATTTACACAAAACTGAATTGTTTGATATAGAACTGTTTTGACATTTAACCGTGTGTAAACAAAATCTGTACTTATACTAAACAGAATTAGCTGAATTAGAACTGCTTGACTAAACTGAATAGCTTGAAATAGAAATGTTTTTCACAATTAAACTGTACTTACATTTAAATTGCATACTTATGCTAAACTGAATTGTTTGAAATAGAATTATTTTCATAAAAATGTATTTGGCGTTAAATAACCTACAAAGGTTGATATGCCATAAAACCCAAACAACCAAACAACCAACTTATCCTCCTCAAGGCATGTCACCATTTGTCCCTATCAACCACCACTCTTGTTAACTCATCTAGACAGCACCTAGTGTCAGCACACTGGTGAGGAATATAAATTTTTACTGGTCAGCCAACACTGGTGTGTCCATGGGTAGGAGTCCATAGGAGAACATTACTTATGAGTTCATCCTAACTTCTCCAACTGTGCTCCATAAGTGTTGCTTACCTTTGTTAGATTATTTGTGAAATGAAAGGTATGTATTTACCCAACTCCTCTATTACAAGCAGGATGTGTCATAAGGTTTGAATTCAGAGTTTTTCTTCTCCTTGATTGGTTGCCTTACCTATGCTAAAGAACCCAATCTGCTCCACTATTTACCCATAGGTAGGGGGAAAAGAGATAGATTCATGCTTTTCCAAATGGCATTAGCACAAAGGGAAATGCAAACAGCCTTGTCTAGGATTTGAACTTGGTCCATTGATTCCAGTTCCCGCAAGGATAACCAATTCACTAAGTACACTAAGTAGATCATGTGACAGTTGTCCATGATGATGTTATTGCTTCTGTTTAGAATAATCTGAAACTGATTGTAACACTTGAAAAAAATACCCAGAAATATTTACCAACATATTGAGACATTCAAATAGAACATTTTATTTATTGGTGACTGTGTTATAAGTAGTTATAAATTCATAACAGATTCTTGTTACATCAGTGTATCATGAGTTGTGTGCCCTTGTTTTCATTATTGCCATTATCGTAAAAGCAGGATGTGAAATAAGGTCATTTTTTAAAGTGGAGTTTAAAAGGTTTAAATTCAGAGTTTTCCTTCTCCTAGACTAGTGACCTTACAAAGAGCCTAGTTTCCCCAACTATTTACCCATGAGTGGAGAGAGTTGGATGAATACCATTCCTTAGTATATAAGTGATGTGTGAATGCGAACAGCCTTGTCTAGGTTTTTGAACTCAGGTTGCCATGTCTTCTTCCTAGCTATAACAACACTCATATGTACATATAAATCATTCAATCTGATTTTAGAAATTTGATTTTACAAAGTGTGATAACAAAGAGACTGAAGCTTTATCTTATATATATTTTAAATTTAGACATGCCGGACACTGCTGGAGAAGCAAGGACGAGCTCGTAAGTGACGTACTCCTATGGACCCCCACATATGGCCAAGCAAAAGCAGGACGACCAGCTCGAACTTACATACAGCAGCTATGTGAGGACACGGGATGTAACCTAGAAGACCTACCGGAGGGGATGAATGATGGGGAGAAGTGGCGAGAGATGGTCAGGGATATCCATGCTGGCGGCACGACATGATGATGATGATATGAAGAATTGTGAACACCTGATTAACTGATATAATAAATGGTTTGTTTCATTTGTTTTATGGCATATCAACCATTGTGGGTTATTTAGTCCCAAAACTATCCTTGAAGAACAACATCAGTGGTTCTATTTAACACATAGCTGGGGAAATAAAAGAGTTCATACCTTACTGAAGAGTATTAGTCCAAAAGTGAATGTAGTAGTGTGCATGGAGTTTGAACTCAATTTTACAATGTTACTCTCCAGTACATTAACAGCTATGCCACTGTTACTCACTTCTTCTGATATCAAGAAATCTAGACTTTGTCTTGGTAAGTCAGTACCAACACTTCAGACTTTTTCATCAGCATTCTTATTATGTTTGAATCAGCAGTTTTTTGGGGGAAATACTAGATTGTCCAAGTGCAGGACCCTTCCATGCTCACCAGACCTAAACTGAAAAATCATCTTAAAATGAAGATGAGCAGATTTGCAAGACACAAAAATAGACATGCTTTGACCAATGAAAAACTCACTGGAATAAGTGTTGAAATTGTAAATAAGTATTCATCTTTCCTCATTTATACTATTCAGACTATTGTTCTAATCTTTATAGTTATATTCACAATATTTCTCACAAGAAACATGGCACAATAGGTGGAGGCATTTGATTGAAGTACTTCTAAGTGAAATCATCTGGCGATTGCAGGTTCAATCCTGACTTCAGGTAAAATAACAAGGAATATTTATAAAGCTTTACGCTTGTACCGCGTTAAGACTTAACAGAATTAGAACAATCTACCTTCGCCAATGGTCCAGGCGACTGGGGTTCAATCCCAGGTCAAGTCATACCAAAGACTCAAAAAATAGTACGACATGCCGCCTTGCTTAACACTCAACATTATACGGTAAGGATCAAGGCTAAAGTTGAGCAATCCAGGGAATGGAGTAGTACCCTCCCTTACACCTTGAAAAGGTATTAAAAAGGGAGCCTCTGGGTCACTCTCAACTAAGGTCACCAACTTTATTTACTCTGTTGATTAAATAAAGGCTTTTGTTCAAAGTCCTGTGTTGGCTCCCTAGTTTAATATGAAACACCTGAAGAAAACTGCAGGATGCATTGGTCAAAATGTTGTGAATATAGCAATAAAAATGAAGACAATAGTCCACATATTGTACATGATAAAATTATCAAGCTTCATCTAAGAAATTTTGACAAATAATTTTGACATAGCTGAGAGAAGAAGAGATGGATTCATGCCTTTCTGAAGAGTATTAGGACAAAAAGGAATAAAAAGAACTTCATTGAATATCTGTAGTTGGCGACTGTGGTAGAGGGTCACCAGAAGGCTCCCTTTTCAATAGGTACTACACTGAGGTGTTGGGGAGGGTGCTACTCCTTTCCCTGGATTGCTCCACTTTACCCTTGATACGTACCTTATTTTGCTGAGTGTTAAGCAAGGAGGGATCAAGTACCATTTTTAAAGTCTTTGGTATGACGCGACCTGGGATGTTCACTTTCAGACAGATACCCTTGGGAAAGGAATGAACCCCCTTATCCTCCCAGCTATGAGTTAAATAGTACCACTACTGTTCTTCTAGAAGGATGGATTAGAAATACTTGAAACTCTTTCACTGTGTGCCTTAATTGAATTGTTAGTGCTTCATAGTGATGCTTAAAACAATTTAACTCTGCACAAATAATACTACTTATGTTATTTTAAACCATTTAAGTGAGTGCAAGGTTTATTGGTTCACAAACTAGACTGGCAAACCTTCACAAGTGAGTTTGAGTCTCACTGGGTGCCCCATTCATATGGCCTTGTGCTACATCTAAGCAAAAAGCTAAGTAAATTTATACTAAATAGAATTGTTTGTGTTGCAATATTCGGAACCATTTAACAACTATATTACTTGTGTGCAAACAAATTAGCTGTGTCTCATTTAAAAATAAGATTACCGACAAACTGTTGACTTTAAAATCATATGTATAACCTTTTAACTGTATGCAAACTAATGAGATATCGCTCATTTAAAAATGTCATCTACAAACTATGTGTTTACAAATCATATATAATATGTATAAGGAAGATTCAGCCTTAAATAACCTTTCCCAAGGGTATTAATGCCATGTGAAATGCAATCAACCTCGTCTAGGACTTGAACTTGTGTTGCTAAGTTCATTTCCTATGATGATAACCATTACACCATGGGCACCTCCCTATTAGGTCTGGCCTTTATTATTATTTAGCAATAGGTACCTATTATGGCTTGAACTGCTTTAGTGGAACTAACACTTTACTAAATATTGTAAAACTTTTGACTCACTTGAAACTAACACTTTACTAAATATTGTAAAACTTTTGACTCACCCTTATATAAATATGATACTATTTTGTTATCCTGCTAAAAGAATGTTTTGTCATTCTTTTTATACTATGTATTATTATATTATATTATATTTACTTAATTCTTATTGAGTGGCTAAAGGTATATGTTACACAAATTATTGTAAATCTTCATATCTCCAGAAAGATGAATAGTTTAATATTTAAGAGTATAGGTGAGTCAATATAAATCCATTTAACCATGCATATATTTGCATGAATTCAGATCTATCAGATAACACATTTCGGGGTAAATTGTGGTATATATGTATTACAAGAATTGAAGTTTATGCTATTTTGCATATAAATAGGGAACATATCAAATTCTACCAAAGAAAAATTATATCTTACGGCTGCAATTGAAATGAAATGGAATTTGATAAAAATCATTAATTTTTAACATATATAGGTGTATGTGCAT